>JABUQX010110618.1:0-7500 GCA_015478945.1 Trachelipus rathkii | reverse complement strand
ACATATTGCAATGTTTTATGCTGATTCAAATATGTACTGGTTTTCCTGTTAGTATCACTTTTTCAGAGATATGTCATTTTAAAATAATAGTTTAACATAAATGCATTTTTAAAATTAATAAAAATATTCTGAACTTTGATTATGTCCGTAACCACTGGGATCCATTGTTGGTATCATATAATAGCAATATATTAAAAACAAAAAAAACCAAAACTGACCATTGGCTAAAACAGATAAGGGCATATATATATATATATATATATATATATATATGTATATATATATATATAAGAGAGAGGCATATATATATATGAAGATATACTATAAGTAGGCAGGCAACGACCCAAACTGCTTTGAGTATGGACCCCGACTCCTACCATCTTTTGTATTACCCTATGGTATCTCTTTCTTGTGGTGAATGTCGCAAATCTAGGCCTTTACAGTCATGTGAGACCAGAAACTATGGTTCAGCTGACCACTTCCTGGAGGTTCTAAGCTTCGAACTTCATGATTTTAGCCCTATAAGTGGAGCCCCCCAAAGGGGGGCTTTTTGGTTCCTAGAAGGTTTTAAATGATCGGTAGATCATTTTTGATGATTCCAATCGATTTATCGTGATCGATTACCCCTAAATCGACGTTTAAATCGTCTTTCTACGTGCTCTGGTTGGCATTTAGCACTGAAAATAATCGAAAGAAAATAATTACAATAATTAACATTCGATTAATCGTTGTAGTATTCCTACCACCTCAAAGACCACATTTGGAATACGATCTCTGAGTGTCCTTATCAGCGTAGCTGATAAGGACACGTGTTTTTGAGATAAGTTAATTGATTTTTCATGTTATTTCGTAATTATTTTTTATTACGCGCGCTTGCGCGTGCGCATACACACACACACACACACACACACACACACACACACACACACACACACACACACACACACACCCTCGCTAGAAGGAATAGAGGTATCGCTTTCAAACTTGGTATATAATCTATGTAGGTGATAAACTGATCACAGGTGAGTTTTGGTGACCGTAGGTCACCCCTAAGGGGGTGTTGCCCCTTAGCGCTGAAAACCATGTTAGTTTAACGTGGTCGGAGTGAAATTTGGATGTGAGCTATATGATGACGTATTCGTCGGAGACGAGATTACGTCCCTCTGCGTCCCCCCGTGGGGACGCTGCCCCACAAAAAATTAAAATGATCGTAGAAGACTGAAACTTGGAGACAGGGTAGAGGAGTTGGAGTCGGAGACGGAGTTGGAGTCGGATTCGGTTTCGGAGTCCAGAGACCCCACCGGAGGGGGGTCCCCAGTTGAAAAAGAAGAAGAAATGCATGGAATGCAAAACAGAGGAAGGAGGAGGAAAGAAGAAGAAAGGAAGAATGAGGAGGAAAGGAGGAAGGAGGAAGAAGGAGGAAGAAGAAGAATGAGGAATGAGGAGTCTGAGGAGTAGGCACAGACACCGGTGTAGGAGCCGGTGCGGTGCCTAGTTAGTAAACATTCGTATAACAACAATGTTGGTGTCTTTATATATGTTCTGTAGATTTAGAAAATAATGGTTTCAGAACCATCAAGAAAAAAATAAAAATAAATAAATAAATAAATAAATAAATAAATAAATAAATAAATAAAATTTCTTATTCTTTTATGTTTATAACTTACAAATTTACGTTTTTACATACCCTAAAGCAGTAAATCACTAAATCAAACCACTATCCAGCCCCATCCAACTTCCCTCCTGACCATCGTAGATCTATTGATCTATTATTCTTTCCGTCATATTTTGAGCATCATTTTGCAGAAACATAACATAAAACTATTCTTTATACAAAGATCAGACAATATGCTGACGTAATAAAAGTTTTCTAAGTAATAAAGCTTACTTAGTATCTTCTGAACTATGAATATAACCTACAAAGACAAACTTCAGTTAACACATCTTAAGCAGAAATAAATGTTAACGTTAACAGAAAGCCACACTTTAAAGTAACTAACATAGCATATAAAGACGTAACCTATTCACACTTTGTTAAGCATATCTCTAACATATCATGCTAATTTTTTACATTACATGGTAATATGTAACAAAATTTACCATAACCGTGTGTAATTATCATACAGACCAATGAGTATACTCTAATGCAACAAAGTTTTCACATTAATAAAGCTTTCTTCATAGCATCAACTGAACTAAGAATAATATAGCAAACCAGAGACACATTCTTGCTAATGAATAAACTGCTAAACCTTAACAAAGATCCACACTTAACACCAGTAAAGTAATTAACATAGCAGGGCAATACGTAACCTATTCTTACTTTATCAACCATATCTCCAACAAACGATGTTAATTTACACTAACATGGTAATATTTATAACCAAAATTTATCACAACATTGGTTAATTATCATACAGAGCAGCGAAAGTATGTTAACGTAAAAAAGTTTCCACATCAATAAAGCTAACATATCGTTACATGAACTAAGAAAATAATACACAAAGACAAACTAACACATCTTACGCCCTAATAAACTGTTAACATTTAACAAAGTTCTACTTTAATACCAAAAGTAACTAACTTTACACAAAACGTAACCTAATCTTACTTTTCAAGCATAACTCTAACATTAACGCTAATCTTACACTGACACAGTAACATTTAACTAAAATTTCTCAACAACATTGGTTAATTATACTGATCAACGAATATACTCTAACATAATAAAGTTTTCACATCAATAAACCTAACATAAAGGCATATAAACTAAGAAAATAATGTACAAAGACAAACCTAACACAACCTTACTATTAATGAATAATCCGTTAACATTTAACAAAGTTCTTGGTTTGAGTTCTTTGAGTGATACTTAATTCGAATGAATATATGCCAACATAAATAATGTCTTCACATTAATAAAGCCAATATAGCATCATATGAACTAAGTAAATAATGTACAACGACAAACCCAACACATCTTTTCTAATAAACTGTTAACATTAACAAAGTTCCACACTTAATACCAGTAAAGTAATTAGCGTACAAAAACGTAACCTGTTCATACTTTCTTCCAAGCATATCTCTAACGATGATAACGCTAATCTTACATTGACACAGTAACATTTATCAAAAATGTATCATAACCTTGACCGATTATCACACAGACCAACGCAGGAAACCTATCAAAGTTTTTACATTAATACAGTAATATCTAACGAGTAAAGACGAATAAAGTAAAGTTTTTAGGCTTATCTCTTTTTAGACCCCGCCCCCTTTCAGAAAATATCAAGTCTAAACATGAAAATGATTTTATGCTATAACCATTTGCATAAAGTGATGCAATACTTATTATATTTGACCCGCTGGTAGGAATATGAGCAATGTAGCAGTCGCCATTCGGTTTACGATTAAATATAAATGACACATCGTTGGGAATAATGGTGAAGATATCAACAACAGGTGTAGAGATGCGAGGAGATGTCATCGTACCAGTACAGCGAAAAAATGTCCTACTGACGGAAATCGTATGCGTAAACAACCCTTATAGGTAATGAGATTCTTTCTTCACAATCAGAAGAGCAAAACAGCAATGACAACACACAAAACGAACCATATCAGTTCAAAAAGGGTATATATTCTCAAGTAGACACAAATAACAACAACAACAACAACAAATGAACAGCAACAATAATGATAGTACAAGAATAAAAGTCTTGGTATAATTAACCAACGAATAGTAGTGCTTAACGTAACATTGTTTTCACATTAATAAAGCTAACATAGCACAGAACTAAGAATATATGTATTAATAACAAATTTAACACACCTTGCTAGATTCAAACAACTAACATTAACAAAGTTCCATACTTAACAGCGGTAAAGTACCTAGCACAGCATACAAAACGTAACCTATTCACTCTTTTTCAAGCATATCTCTAACATATCAATGTTAATTTTACATTAACAACGGATTTACGTAGCATTTAGAGTATCATTTCGGATAAACATAGCACAAAATGAGTTCTTTATATACTAACCATCGAATATATGCTAACATAACAAGGTTTTCATATTAATAAAGCTAACATAGCATCATATGAACTAAGAAAATAATGTACAACCACAAACTAACACAATTTAAGCACGAATAAAGTGTTAACATTAACAAAGTTCCACACTTAACACCTGTAAAGTAACTAACATTGCATACAAAACGTAACCTATTCATGCTTTTTTACATGGATATTTCTTAACATATTAACGTTAATTTTACATTGGACACAGTAATATTTACTATGATTTATCATAATCATGTCCAATTATCATACAGTGTAACCCAACATATCTCCTGTATGAATAATCAAAGCACATCTGGAAATTCTGTTTATCAAAGGCAAGTAGCACAGGTCAAGTACAATACTGATATGGCTCCCACTCCTTTGGTTTGTATATATTCGTGGGTCATGTAAGGATAATCGGTCAAGGTTATGATACATTTTTTGATAAATGTTACTGTGTCAGCTGTAAGATTAACGTTAATATGTTAGAGATATGCTTTGGAAAAAGTATGAACAGGTTACGTTTTGTATGTAGAAGTTAGTTACTTTACTGGCATTAAGTGACTTTGCTAATGTTAACAGTTTATTAGGGCGTAGTTGTGTTAGTTTGTCGTTGTACAATATTTTCTTAGTTCATAAGATGCTATGTTAGCTTTATTAACAGGAAGACATTGTTATAGTTTAGTTACTATATTCGCTGATTAGTGATATAAAGAACCCTGAATTGGAACTTTGTTACCGCTAACAGCTTATTCGTATGTAAGTTTGTGTTAGGTTTGTCTTTGGTACATTATTTTCTTAGTTCATGTTACGCTATGTTAGGGTTTATTGATGTGGAAACTTTTATTATGTTAGAGTATATTCGTTGATCAGTATAATTAACCAATGTTGTGGGAGAAATTTTAGTTAAATGTTACTGTGTCAGTGTAAGATTAACGTTAATATGTTAGAGTTATGCTTGAGAAAGTAAGATTAGGTTTATGTTTTGTATGTAAAGTTAGTTACTTTACTGGTATTAAGTGGGGAACTTTGTTAATGCTAACAGTCATTAGGCGTAAGTATTTTTTGTGTTAGGTTTGGTTCCTTTTGTACATTATTTTTAGTTCACAACGATATAGTTTTATTGATGTGGAAACTTTGTTATTGTTAGCATACTTTGCTGCTCTGTATGATAAATGTTAACCAAAGTTGTGATAAAATTTATAAAATATTACCATGTTAGTGTAAATTAACATCGTTATGTTGGAGAATGGTTGATAAAGTAAGAATAGGTTACGTTTTGTACTCAATGTTAGATACTTTACTGGTGTTAAGTGTGGATCTTTGTTAAGGTTAGCAGTTTATTCGGGCTTAAGGTGGTCAGGTTTGTCTTTGTACATTATATTCTTAGTTCAGTTGATGCTATGTTGGCTTTATGAAAACTTTGTTACGTTAGAGTATACTCATTGGTTGTATGATAATTACACACGGTTATGGTAAATTTTTGTTACATATGTTAATGCAAAATTAACATTGTTATGTTAGAGACATGCTTGACAAAGCGTGAATAGGTTGCGTTTTGTATGTAAAGTTAGTTACTTTACTGGTGTTAAGTGTGAAACTCTGTTAACGCGTTAACCGTTTATTCCTGTTTAAGATGTGCTAAGTTTGTCTTTGGGGGTTATATTCATAGTTCAGATGATACTAAGTAAGCTTTTTTATTAATGTGAAAACTTTGTTACGTCAGCATATGTTGTCTGATCTTTGTATAAAGAACTTGATTTTATGTTATGTTTATCCAAATGATACTCAAAATGTGACCTTAATCAATAGATCAATAGACTTAATAGATCACAACTGGACAGAGGCGGCTGGGATGGGGCTGGATGGTGGCTTCCTGATTTAGTGATTACCGCTTTAGGTAATGTGTAAAAACGTAAATTTTAAGTTATAAACATAAAAGTGTGTAAGATTTTTTTTATTTATTTGATTTATTTATTTATTTATTTTTATTTATTTCTTAGTCAGTTCTGAAATTATTTTCGAAATCTACAGACCCTATAACCTATATAAAGACACCAACATTGGGTTGTTATACGAATAATATCAACCAGGCACCGTAATTGTCTCCTTACACCGGTGTCTGGTGCTCACTCCTCAGACTCTCTTTTCCTCATTCTTTCTTTTCCTCCTCCCCTCCTCCTTCCTCCTTCCTTCCTCCTTCTTCCTTTCTTCTTCTTTTCTTCCTCTCTTCTTCCTCTGTTTTGCATTCCATGCATTTCTTCTTCTTTTTTTTTACCTGGGGACTTCTCTGGGGGGGGGTCCTGGACTCAGCTTGTCTCTGACTCCAACCTGCTCCCGACTCCGGGACTCCAACTCCTCTACCCAGTCTCCAAGTTTCAGTCTTCTACGATTATTTTAATTTTTTTAGGGCAGCGTCTCTTGCGGGTGAGAGGAACGTAATCTCGTCTCCGACGAAATTACGTCATCATATAGCTCACATCCAAATTTCACCTGATACGTGTTTCAACATGGTTTCGGACGAATTGACTCTTTAGCGCTAAGGGGGCAACACTTCAGGGGTGACCCACACACCAAAATCACCGCAGATCAGCGGTCACCTTTGGTTTTTTAATAGATTATATTCCAAGTTTGAAAGCGATACCTCTATTCCTTCCTAGCGAAAAGGGTGCGTGTGTGTGTGTGTGTGTGTGTGTGTGTGTGTGTGTGTGTGTATGCGCACGCGCAAGCGCGCGTAATAAAAAATAATTATGAAATAACATGAAAAATCAATTAACTTATCTCAAAAACACGTGTCCTTATCAGCTACGCTGATAAGGACACTCAGAGAACGTATTCCAAATGTGGTCTTTGAACTGGCGGAATACTACTACGATTAATCGAATGTTAATTATTGTAATTATTTTCTTTCGATTATATTTTTCAGTGCTAAATGCCAACCAGACCACGTAGAAAGACGATTTAAACATCGATATAGGGGTAATCGATCACGATAAATCGATTGGAACCATCAAAAATGATCTACCGATCATTTAAAACCTTCTAGGAACCAAAAAAGCCCCTTTTGAGGGGCTCCGCCCCACTTCTGGGGCTAAAATCCTTGAGTTCAGGCTCAGAACCTCGGAAGTCGGTCTTCCAGACCTTAAATTCGGTCTCAGCGACCTTAAAAACCCTAGGTTTGACTACCTAAAGGAATACCATAGGGTAAACCACAAAGATGGTAGGAGTCGGGGTCTCTCGGCAGTTTTGGCGGTTTACCACTCCTTACTACTTATATATATATATATATATATATATATATATATATATATATATATATATATATATATATATATATATATATATATATATATATATATATATATATATATATATTGAAGTGGTAGACTGGTCTGAAAAAGGAAGATTATTAGATAAGATAGTGGAAAACCAACTCACC
>JABUQX010110617.1:10000-15000 GCA_015478945.1 Trachelipus rathkii | reverse complement strand
GTGACGGTGGACCTTAGAACGCTGGCAGGGAAGACAAGAGCGACACCAATGTGCTGTATCAGCATTCATGTCAGGCCACACAAAACGGGGCTGCAACCAGTTTGCGTGACGCTTCAATGCCAGGGTGGGAAAGCGAGTGTAGATTGAGAAAGACAGCCTTACGGAATGAAGGAGGTACGAACGGACGGGGAGAATCCTGAGACACGTCACACAGAAGTCTCTTCCCTATACCAGGGAGTTGGAGCCATTCCAGCTTGAGAGAAGAGTCTTGTGGAAGTGCAGGATCCTCTGTAGCCTGGCACGTTGCCAAAGCGTCGTAGTCGATGTTAGGCAATGCTGAAAAAGCGTCGATTTATATGCGAGAGAGAGCCTCAGCGGTGAAGTTGTCAACACCTGAAATATGCCTGACATCAGTAGTGAACTGTGAGACATACTCAAGGTTACGAGCTTCTCGAGGAGAGTGCCGTTTATGTCTGGAGACCATAGCGAAGGTAAGTGATTTGTGGTCAGTGAGTATGTGGATCTCACGACCATCCAGGAAGTAACGAAAGTGACGAACGACAAGATACATCGCAAGTAACTCCCTCCCGAAAGCACTGTAACGAGTCTCAAGAGGTTGCAACTTGCGAGAGAAAAAAGCAAGAAGGGACCACGCTCCGTTCAGGTGCTGCTGAAGGACACCTCCGACTGCAAAATCTGAGGCATCTATCTGAACTCTGGTAGGAGCTGAGTCCTGGGGTTGGACGAGAAGAGTAGCAGAAGCAAGAACTTACTTAGAAGCTTCAAAAGCATACTGAGCTTCGTCAGTCTAGTCGACTTTTGTAGAACTGCCTCGGTGCTTTGGGTAGATGAAAGCGGTGAGGGGTCGAAGTACATCTGCGCTTGACTTCAGAAAATGGTGGGTAGAAGTTCAGCATGCCGAGGTACTGACGAGCTTTCTGATTGACGGTTAGGGAAGTGCGAATGGCCTCCACGCGCTCTGCGAGAGGACAAATGCTATCAGCAGAGACTGTGTACCCAAGAAAAGTAAGAGTGGGGACACCAAAAACACACTTTGCCGGGCTGAGGCGAATGCTACATTCATCCAACCTGGCAAAGACAGCACGTAGATGTTGTTCGTGTTCGGCTGGAGAGGAGGAAGCTATGAGGAGGTCATCCAGATAAGAGAGGGCGAAGGGGAGACCTCTGAGGACGTTATCGATGAAACGCTGGAACGTTTGAGCAGCGTTCCTCAAACCGAAAGGGGAAGACCCCGAACTTTTAGAAGGGCGGACGATCCCAAGTTCGAGCATATGCTCAAACTCCGCCTTGGCAGCCTTGAGCTTGTCGGGGGGAAGGCGCCAAGCACGGGCGAAAGTGGGAGAGCCCGTAGTCTCTATATGGTAGCACACCGAATGCTGAACAGGGGATGATGAAGAACAGGGGTTCAGCAGCGCCCGGAAGTCCTTCTGCAGGATTGAGAAGAAAGGAGAGACACCAGAAAAAGGAGCAACAGAAGAGATGCTTTTAAGAGCAGAAGCGACTACGGTACCTGCAGAAGATAGAGACGTGGAACCGTCAACCAATCTCCTGTTCTTCAGGTCAACCATAAGATCAAAATGAGACAGGAAATCAGCCCCCAGAATGGGTGGTTGGGTAACATCAGCGACCACAAACACCCAAGGAAATTGACGACGGAGAGAAAGATCTAAGGTGCACAAACGTTCACTATAGACGGGAATGGTATTTCCATATGCAGCGTAAAGAGCCCGGTCAGAAAGAGGAACAGCGGACTGCTGGGAAGAATCCCTTGGTAATAAAGAAAAATTGGATCCTGTATCGATAAGGTAAAAAAGGTTGGTAGACCTGTCAAACATGCGCAGGACATCCTGAGACGAAAAAGGCTGAGAAGAAGAAATAACGGAAGGGTGGCTAGCTGTAACCACCGCCTTCGTGGACTGCTGGCCAGTAAGTTTCCCGAGAAGGTGCACGGGGAGTTGCACTTCTTCGCGTTAAGACCAAAACGATGGTGATAAAAGCAATACCCATTGGGATATTGCTGAGGGCCTGGGGTAAGGGAACGATCAGAAAACCGGCGGCCGGAAGAGGAATGATTGCGGTAACGAGATCCCTTTGTGAACGAAACAAGGCGGAGATAGACATCAGTTCCGCCTTGACGTCCACCATGCCCTTCTCTAAGGCAGAGAGACGGTCCTCAACAGTAGAAAAACGGGAAGAACAAAGGTCGTGAAAGGCACTAGAGATAGCCAAAGGATACGAAAGAAGGGAAGGGTATACCGGATAAAAGTGAGAAGCAGCAGGAGAATGAACGACAGAAGAGGGAACTGAAGAGACCACAGAGGAGGGGGAAGGAAAAGTATAGGGATAAGAAAGACGGAAGGAACAAAGTGGCAGAAAAGGGAGTAGATTGCAGAGCTGTAGGAGAATGAACCACAAGAGGAGCAGAGACAACAGAAATAAAGGGGAGTGCAGGAACAAAGTTACGCGAAAGTCTATCTACTCTTTCCGCAATCTCCTGAAGGGTAAGTGCTAGGTGACACTTAGAAGCTGCACGGGCAGCGAAATCCTTCATGGAAGATGTAGCAGTGGACATGCAAATGGTAACTGGACATCAGGCGCTCTTGGCAGGAAAAAAGTTAAATTTTCATTCTCAATTAAAAGATCACTTAGAGTAAGGATACACGATTTTCCTCTACGAGGTGCAGAACAAAATGGAGGGATTTTCAGAGATCTAATTCGTTTGCAAATTGATTCTGGAAATAATGAGTTGAAACGCCTTACAGGTGAGGCCAAAAATACTACTTATAAATCACCTAGAATACAAAATGAATGTTGATCTGTGCCTGGTGCGTTTGTGACCGACGTGATCATTGCCAGATTCAAAAAAGATAACATATTTTCTGGTTGTTAGCTGAAGAAACATCTATATATCTGAGGAATGAACCAATTATCTATTGGATCAAGATTTCTTGGTATGAGATGAAAATGTTGCTTCGGTGAAGAATTTCATTGATTAGTTACATTAGCAGAAAGCCTTTATGCAAAAAGACCATAGCAAGGCTATGATTGTTTTCTTTAACAGATGCCCCTAAATCAAAGAAGTGCGTTGGACAAGGTTACCATGGCTGCTCAGCTATGACAAGGAAAGAAGGAGGAGTACAGAGAATAAACGATCTGAGCTCTGTATCTGAAAACCGCAATCCTGTATCCACTATTAAAGGCATTATCAATTTCCTTCGTGAATCCGTTTGAGAAGAAAATACAAAACTCAAGCTGCTATTCCAGGCGTATTTGTGCAGACGCGAATGGTTTATAAAAAATACCGCGAAGTATTTTCAATAACTCATGACCACATTTGTTGGATATAGTGCGGGTCTGGAAAACTTGGCAAAAGTAGGTAATGTTGCTACAAGGAAAAATGCATTTCAGCTGTATCGAGCTGCCAAAAAAAAAATGTTTTTCTTATTTCAACCTGCATTATAGCCAAATATGGTCTTTGTTGAACCGAGTTTTTTCGTTATTTGAAATAAAAAAAAATTTTTTTTTCCCCAAAAAAACCAGGGTTTCGGGGGGGGGGGAAAGGGGGGGGGGCGGGGGGGGGTTTAGACCTTCTTCTATGATCGAACCATGTGAAGAAAATTTTTTCACTTGTGAAAGATCACCGCTCAAACAGCAACTATACGATAAAAAAAATTCTTTCAACAGCAAATCATAAATAGACAGAAATCTTATGGTTAATCTTCAGTCACCAAGAGTGGTGGATCGCCAGAAACAACGCTCGAATCCTTCTGCTATCACCGATGAAGAATATTGAATGAGAACTATTCTAATACCAAACTCTGAAGATGTCCGAGGTTTACGGACGAAACCGGTCGAATCTAAGTAGAATATTAAAATATGCCTCATACTTTCTTGGCAAACTATTTTCTAGACTAGCATTAAGAAATGAAATGAATATCAGAAGAAAAAATTTAGGGAATTGGAAGCTAAAAAGTCAAAACTTATATTAAAAAGCTGATTGTAGAATTAACTTCATAACAATATAATAATAATAATAATAAATTAGTAATAATTATAATCAATTAAAAATAACTAATTATGTAAAAAAGGTAATACTAATATAATAAAATATAATAAAAAAAATAATAATAATAATAAAATAAATAATCAATAATAAATAAATAATCAATAATAATAATAATAATAATAATAATAATAATAATAATAATAATAATAATAATAATAATAATAATATAATAATAATAATAATAATAATAAACAAATAATAATATAAAAAAATAATAAAAAAAATAAAAAAAAAAATAATAATAATAAAATAATAAAAATAATAAAATAATAAAAATAATAAAATAATAAAAAAATAATAAAAATAATAAAAATAATAAAAATAGTCTAATTCTAAAAGCGTTCAGAATGTACGAACTTGGGAACCCCTGGGATTCGGATAATTAGTAAAAATAGTAAAATATATAAAAATAATAAAATAATAAAAGATAATAAAAATAATAAACAATAATTAAAATAATAAAAAATAAAAAATAATAAAAATAATAAAAAATAATAAAAATAATAATAATAATAATATACATAATAATTAATTAATAATAATAATAATTAATAATACATAATAATAATAATAAATAATAATAATATAATAATATAATAATAAATAATAATTAATAATAATAATAATAATAATAATATAATAATAATAGTAATTAATAACCAATAACAATAATAATACAATAATAATAATTTGAATAATAATAATATAATAATAATAATAAAATAATGATATAAATAATAATAATAATAATAATAATAAGAATAATAATAATAATAATAGATAATAATGATAATATTATTATTATTATTATATTGATTATTATTATGATTATTATATTATTATTATTAGTATTTTATTATTATTATTATTATTTTATTATTATTATTATATTATATACTTATTATAACCTCTG
>JABUQX010110617.1:0-5000 GCA_015478945.1 Trachelipus rathkii | reverse complement strand
ACCCCATTAAGGTCTAATCTAAAATTTTAGTTAAGTGAATAAATAATGCTAATTAATAAAGGAATACCCCTAAAGGGGTAATACTAACTGCTAATTACCAATGGCAGGAGTCGGTAGTATAATAAGCGTCTCTCGGCGTAAACTATCCGGGATAAACTATAACGGAGTGAATAGGACTATTTACTCCTCCCCCTCACGCGTAGGTGTATAATTACGTATATAATAAGCATAGCGTAATTCATCTGGAACCCCCGCTACTTTAAATTAAGTAAGGCTATATTGTGATAATAAGGTAATTACTAAATTAAGTATCGTACCCTGCGTAGTAAATATGTATTCCTCCGCCCTCCACTACGTCGGGGTATGGAAAAATCGTCCCCCCCTTAATAAAGTTTACTCCTCAGTAAATCTGGCCTCATAGAGCCCCTCTTAATCATTTAATTTTAAGCTCAGGAAATATATTAATGTATTAAATACTCATTTTTCAAATATAATATTATTAATAATAATCTCACCCTATAACTAGTAAACTATTAGTTAATAAAAAAAAAATAATTAAAAAAAAAAAAAAAAAAAAAATAAAATATAAAAAAAAAAAATAATTCATTTCTACTCATATAGTAAAACATTTCCTATATATTAAATATCATAGATACTACCTGTGAAAATTTCAAAATTTTTTTATTAATAATGAATGCCGCAGCTTCCCCGCTGTCTCTGGGTCAAGGCGTTAAGTAATTAAACTTAATTAGTAACATATTATAATAAATAAATAAAATTTTTTTTAATATTTATATGATATATATATTATATATATAATAATAATATTTATATTAATATATAATTAATTAAATTATACTGATATATATATATGTAATTATATTAATTAATATAATATATTATTATAATATTAATATATATATGATATATAAAAATATAATAATTATATATATATATTATTATATTATATTTATATATATTTTATATATAAATATGATATAATAATTAACTTTTATAATTAATATAAATATATATTAATATTATATATAATATTACTATATATATAATACTATTAATATTATATATATATAATAATAATCATATATATATATATATAATAATATATAATATTATATATAAATATATAGATATAAATATATATATATAGTTAATAATAAGAATTATTTATATATATATATAATAATTAATATATTTAATATATATATATTATTTATAAATATATATATATATTCATTTATAGTATATAATATATTAACTATATTAGTATATATATATATTATAATTATAATATATATAAATATATAATTTAAATTATAATATAATAATATAATAATAATTATATAATATTATATATTCAATAAGTGAAGCTTTTATTACAGTAATTATATTATATTCCATTTTTTTTTTCTATTTTATAAAAAAAAATGTAAAAAAATTAAATTATCAACATGATTTAGTTCATCCCACTTTAATTTTCGTTGTGCCGACACACGTTCTAGACTTCAAACTATATATATATATATTTATAGTATATAATATTATAATATATTATATTAATTAATTATAATATATTATATTAATAATAATTACAATATATATTATAATTATTATAATATTAATAGTATATTAATATTATTAATTAAATATATATATACTATTTAAAATTTTAAATAAATGATTCATATAAAATTTTATCATCTCTTTATTTTTTATCTTAAATATTCTATGTATTTCTATGAATAATTTAAGTATATTATTAGTATAAGGAAATATATATATATAAATGATAAAATAAAGAAATATATAATATATATAAATATATATTATATATATATATATTATAAATATAGTATATATATATAATAATATATAATTATATAGATATATAATATAATTAATTAATTAAATAATATATTATATAATATATAATATCATATATATACTATTAATATATATATATATATAATATTATTATATATAATTACTATTATATAATTATATATATATATATATAGTATAATAATATATATAATTATTATAATAATTTAATTAAAATAATAAAATACAGATAACTATTTTAGGATGATATATATTATTTGTTTTATTTGAAAATCATTTCATTATAAATACGAGAAACGCATACGCTTTTAAATGATTTTTAAAGATAAATAAGAGCAGTTGTTGAAGTTTAATTTCAGTGTAAACTTTTTTTTTCAAGTGATTTTAAACGGTATACTATATTATCCTAACAGTCAATTTTAAAGGGGTGATTCGACATGATTCTATAAAAAATATAATAGAGCAATTAGCGTCTATAGACACTCCTAAGTCAGTTTTAAATTTTTAATTAATTATTTCAATTTAAACTAAAAGAAATAAACCAAGCAGTAAATCCGCAAAGATGGCAGGTGAGTCGGTAAGGTAACAATACTACGCGTAATAACCTTCCTGTGTTGCGGAACGCACAGGGTAGACTAATTTTCCCTCCCAAAATAATAATCGCTGGCGAGTGGTCTACCGGGAATACATACTACCCAATTCCGCTCTTGCGTATAATTTGGTTATGAGTACGCTAGGTTATCTCTTCCGTACCCTCTCCTCCATACGGGTTATGGAAATATACGGTAATCCCCCCCTTCTGTTCTCCCCGTAAGCGTGCTCTAGCTCTATACCAACTAAAAACATTCACTTTGCTATTACTAAATTGTATTTAATTTCAGTGAATAAACTTTTTTTTTTTTTACATGTTTTATAATAAACGTAATACTATGACCGCTGATTCCAAATATAGCCGATACTTCATACTGTAAGTGGTTATAAATATATTGTGAAATACTTTTAAAGTTACAACTGCCATTATGAAAATAAAAAAATATTTTTTTTGTTCTTTTATTAGGTTTTATCTATTATTTGTTAAATTTATAAGCTTTTTATACGCTCTGGAATTCATATAAATAATCTGTAAATTGTTTATTTAAATCTGTAAGTGTTAAACGTACTTTTCGTCATGATATTACCATTTATTAAAATTTTATTGATATAAATTGTGATTTTAAATAATTATTTAAAATATTTCTGGATAACAATAATGATGATCATGTCCATCAAAATCCTCCTTGAAATTTCATGTTAGACTATTCATTTTATAATAACTGCAGATACTGAATTAAAAAAAAACTAAAAAAAATCATAAAATAACATAAAATACTCAAAACATATACAGTACTAGGTATATATAATAATAATAATAATCCGTATATATTAATATACTATATATATATAATAAAATATTATATATAATATTAATATTAATATAATATATATAATTATAATATATATTTGTTTAAAATATTTATTTAAACTATAAATATATAATATAATCAATTTATTAATATAATATTAATATATCATAATAATAATAATAATAATATATAATAATTTATATATATTTATATATATATATATATATATAATAATATATATATATAATATACTTATATATAATTATATTATATATATTAATATACTAAATTATTTATATGGTACCTAGGCCTTCTAGAAGAAGTCCTCAATCACAATCTACTTTATATCTCAAAAACTACTACAAGCTACTCGAAAAAATGGATTATCATAACATATGACTTTGGGAATCCTGGCAAAATAATTTTATTCGAGAAACATGCGTAAAAAAAAAAAACATAAAAAAAAAAAAAATTAAAAATAAAAATAAAAAAAAAAAAAATAATATAAGAAAAATTTCATATCATCGATAAAACTACAAAACCTTATATCATGAGATAAAATGAAATACATTTAATTGGAATCCTTTTGTAAAAATTTAGCGAACTTATTAGTGAAAAATGTAAAAAAAAAAAAACAATAAATAAAAAAAAATTTTTAAATACAATTAAGAAATTGTATAAGATTCTTTTATTGATAAAGGGGGTTGTTGGTGAATCATTAAATAAATGATATAAATTAATAAATATATATATGATTCTTCTATATGATAAAGGTATTACACGGCCTATATTTAGCGCGGCTCGAGCCGACGGGAAGAACACAGGGTAGCGCGTGGGATTCAGTTCCAAATACCCCGTAGCGAAGGATGGTGTCGTATACGGCAACCTACCCGCTATCACCAAAATCACCAAAGAGCGCGGGGGTTCCAGGTATAGAACCCTCCAACTCAGGAGGCGGTAAGTATATCACTAAATAATAAGGTAATAAGAAGTTAGTCCTATCCCCGTATATTTCCCTCGGCTAAAGGCCGAGAGGCACCCCGACTCATCTCCAGCCATTACGAGTGTGCGTAATTCATATATATATTTCTCTTGTAAGCGTTTCCTTTAGTATAAATTCTATATAAATTGTAAATAGTAATTGTATAAATAAGAGCAAAACGATAAGCACGGGGGTGTATTTTTTAAAATTCATAGCAAAATTTTTTATAGAAAGTGGGCGCAATCAATATTTAAACTAGTACGTAACTACTAATAAAAACGTGTCTCTAAATATGGCTCTCAATATAAAATCCTATTTTAGCTTTATCATGAATAACTATTAGGTGTTATTATTTTTTTATAATTTTTTTTATAACATTTTTTATATTTCAATAGATTTATTATCTGAGTGTGTTCTATGATTCTGGTTACAAGTTCTGTTGGAGTACTAGATGAATTTGTTGATGTATTATTAGACGATATAATTTTTTTTATTTCTTCTCGCAATCTATCTATAATTTTCTTATTATTTTCTTGGTCACTTTGAATAATTACCCAAATAACGTTAATCTGATTTTGTAATTTCACAAGAATGCTATTTAAATTATTCAAATCTTTTCTTAATATACGGATATTTCTTGAAACTCCCATTTTGGCCATTTCTAGATCCCTCTCCAATTGACCAAATCTTAATGCCAGACGAATTATGCTTTCTTGACTTGCAATTTGATTTTCTTTCTTTCTAAAACTATTTAT
>JABUQX010110616.1:52500-53903 GCA_015478945.1 Trachelipus rathkii | reverse complement strand
GGTTTTTGAATTTTAAAACGGTTCTATTTGCCCCTGTTTTAAACATGATCAAGTTTAGATTTAGGAATTTTGTAATATATAATTTTTTTTAACAGAACAGAAGGTGGATGCAAGTAGTGAAAAAATACGGAACACCGATTTTCTTTAATTAATTGGGAGATTTTAAATACAAATTTCGACGGACGATATCAATTTTTGCCTCAGGACAGATTTATTGGTTTTCAGCGTAACAATATATATATCTATATATATATATAATATATATATATATTATATATATATATATATATATATATATATATATATATATATATATATATATATATATATATTATATTGTTCATATTTAGTTTTACCTGGTTAAATCATTTACTTATTGTCTCCGGCACCTAATACGACGTCTTGGTTAGATCATGTATTGTGTTCAGGGAACTTAAAAGATATTTTTGATGAAGTGCATATTTTATATGATCATAGTTTGTATGATCATTTTCCTATGTCCTGTAAACTAAGAATTGAAGATTGTAATCAATTTTTGGATTGTGAAGATGTTAATAATGAGTTTATATATTGGAATAAACTCACGGTTGAAGAGAAAAATGAGTATGCTAATAATATTGACTACCTACTTGATAAAAATATTTTTTTAGAAAAGGAGGTTCCTTTCTGCAATAAGTATAACTGCAGCAATGATAAACATTTAATTCAGATAAAACATTGGTATAAAGATATATGTAAAGTTCTACAAACTGCAAGTAAAAAGTTTTCTGTAGTCATTAAAAATGTTAGAAAATGTACGCCAGGATGGAATGAAAAATTAAGGGATTTTTATAAAGGCAAATTGGCACTTTAGAGAATGGAAAAAGAAAGGAAGAAAACGTCAGGGTACGGAATTTGACAAAATGTGTAAATCACGAGCTAAGTTTAAATTTGAATTAAAAAAATGTAGATTGATGGAAAATGAGATAAGAAATGAAAAATTTGCCAAAAGTTTTAGTGGTAAAAATTTAAAATTATTTTCGAATATGGTTAGTAAGGTAGGTTTACTAAAAAGAGACGTAATAAAGATAGATAAAGAAAATGATCATGGAAATATAGCGGAATTATTCTCGAATAAATTTAGAAAAGTGTTTGATGATAGATCTTGCCAATCTCACACTCATTGTACGGAAGTTTATGAATTATTCACTGCTATGGAAATTGAGTGAAAAATAATTTAATAAAATGGTGGAATCCCAACTTTAGCGCTCCAGATGGGATTCAACTTAAATCTGGGTAGTTTTTTGAAATATGGTTAAGAAAAAAATTGTATTAAATTATGCAAAATTCATGAATTGTAAGTATGAGCGCAATCATATTCCACCTTTGTGGACTATCGGACAGGGTCTCTCGATAAATCCAGA
>JABUQX010110616.1:40000-47500 GCA_015478945.1 Trachelipus rathkii | reverse complement strand
ACTTTATTACTACTTGATGAATACTTTAAACTTTAAATGCTAGGCCGGATTTACGATATCGTTTCGTTGATATATTAGTGCATATCAGTGCCGTATCTGAAATTTGGTCATATGGTCCTTCGAACCGGATTTTGTGTTATATCTGGATTCTGAGAAACATTTTTGGATCCTGAGTCACACTACGTACCTAGTCTTTGAGTTGTGTCTAAATAAAAAGATACAAATTAAATATAAAGTTGCATATAATTGTATATAAAATTAAAATGACTACAGAAGAAAAACCCACTCTTCATCAACTTATTAAAAGAAGAGGGGGTCATAGAGCTAGAATATCTCTTCTTAGCAGTGAAATTAAGTCACTTTTATCACAAGATGCTAACTATGACAAAGTAAGTAGTTTTTTGGGTCAATTAAAGGAATACAAAAGTTCTATTGCTGGTTATGATGTTCAAATACATCTTTTATTGGAAGATGAAAGTGATGAATCGTACTATTCTGACATACAAGAAAGTATGAAAAGAGAGGTTGAATTAAATAATCAGATTATTGAAATAGAAACATATCTTAAAACTTTAGCAGGCAATGTTTTACAGGGTGAACAAGCGGCCCTAGTAAATTTAGAGTCACCTCATAATTCATTGAACTTAGCAGGGAGAACAGGCAGCCCGAGTGAATTTAGAGTCATCTCGCAATTCATTGGAAAATTATTTTCAAGGTTTAAATATAAACGAAACGATTGATATTAAAAGAACTTTAAGATCTAGAGATATTGCTAAAAAAATTGCAATTAAAACAATAAATGAATTAAAAGTGTTAATTGAGGACATTAATGTAGATATTAATGATGTTAAGGTTAATTTTGAGACTTTAATAAATTATGATAAAAAACTAGATGAGTTAAATAATCAAATTCAATTGTCTATTGAGGATGATAATTTATATGAAACCGAAGTTAATGATTATACGAATCAAAAAAAAATTATTAGGAAGCAAATTATAGAAGTTGAGAATTTTATTAATAAATGTAATAAAAATAATTTATCTAATAGTTCTGGTGAGATGAATAATATTAAAAATTCTAATCATAAGCTACCTAAACTCAATTTACCATATTTTGATGGAAATATTTTAAATTTTTCCCCATTTTGGGATGTGTTTTGTGATTCTGTACATAATACAACCATACCTGAGACTACTAAATTTAAATACCTTAGAGGGCAACTTAAAGGTACAGCGTTAAAATTAATAGAAGGAATACCTGTAAAGGAACAAAATTATGACAAAGTAGTTAAATTGCTTTTGGATAGATATAATCAACCCTACAAAGTAATTGAATGTCATTTAAATAATATATTAAATTTAAAGGAACCAGCTGTTGATTATACGCAAGTTTCAGAATTTAGAGCAAATTTGGAGTGTCATTTGAGTTCTCTTGAAGCATTTAACATTGGAAATGATTGTGAAAGTTGTAGTATTATAATTGGTAATATCATAGCAAATAAACTTCCTAAAGACATCAAGGCTAAATTGGAGTGGAAAAAATTAAGAGAAAATTGGAAAATAGAATTTATAAGAAAAACTTTGGAGGACGTTTTGTCGGTAATGGAGAGTGAAGGGAATACTTTAATGACTGATATAGAATCCAAACCTAATAATAGCAAAGTTTTTACGAATGAAATGGAGAGTGAAGGGAATACTTTAATGACTGATATGGAATTCAAACCTAATAATAGCAAAGTTTTTACGAATGAAAGGGAGAAAGGGGTCATCTCCACAAATACCTTTAATGTATACAATAAATCAAATAAATTAGAACCACGATGTGCGTTCTGTTTTAATAACCATTATTCTTCAAGTTGTAAAGTATTCTATACCATAGAACAAAGATTATATAGAGTAAAGGAGAATAATTTATGTATTAATTGCTTGTATAACAATCATAATGTATTTGAATGTAAAAGTATTAAAACCTGTTATTATTGTGGTGCAAAGCACAATAGTGCACTTTGCCAAAACGCATCAAAGCAGATAGAAAATGATGAAGGAAATTCTAAAGGCAATCAAAGTAAAGGGATTACATCACAAAAAACAGAAATTTCAGATCAAAAAATAACTTTAGAATCAGAAACAGAATCATCAATTTCTGCAGTTTGTTCAAATAGTGAAACAATGGGAACAGCTCTTCCCACTGCTATGTTGCATATACCACATAATGATCGGTACATAAAGGTTAGATCATTGTTTGATCAAGCTTCGCAAAGAAGTTTTTGTACTAAGGAGTTTGCGAAACATTTGAATTTAGCACCATGTAAAACAATAAAAACGGCCATTAATGGTATAAATACTTTGGGGGAAAGAAAAAGATACGATATAGTCAAATTTGATGTGCTGACAAATGACGGAGCTATCATGTTGGAAACAATAGTTTTAGATAATCTTCCTTCCCAATTAATAATGCCTGGTATTAAAGGAGCGGTTGAAAAATTGAAAAACCTGAAAATATATCTAGCAGATCCAAATATTAGAAATAATACAGTTGACAATATACAAATATTGGTTGGTGCAGATCAATACTTTAAATTTGTAAATAAACCAAAATTAATAAATAATAATCTAATTGAAACAAATGTTGGCCATATGATATGTGGCCCACTTCCTTTTGATGAAACAAAAATTTGTCTTCCAGAAATGATAAGAAAAACAGAGCTGAAAAAAAAGTATTCCAAACAAAGCAGCAATAGACGCGAATAAAAAAAAAAATATAACAGATATTTGAATCATCTGATGATTAAATTTAAAGGAAAAGGGAAATATTTTTAGAAATGTTTCAATGTTTGATTTCTCTAGGGGGAGTATATGCCGAATTTTGTTAACAAAAATACGGCCAAGATTAATTATTGAACAAAATTTAAACACAGATTCTAAAATCTTCATAAAAAATATTATTGGAACAGTTTCTATGGAATATTCTGGAACAGTTTTCGTCTCTCTTGTTTATGACGCATTCATGATGGTGTGTTCTGAAATCTTTCATTATAACTAATATTGAGTGCGACTTCAAATGTTGTTTATTATATAGAATTGTATAAATTATGTTTTGTATAAATTATTGTATAAATTATATTTACTTGATAAATACTTTATTACTACTTGATGAATACTTTAAACTTTAAATGCTAGGCCGGATTTACGATATCGTTTCGTTGATATATTAGTGCATATCAGTGCCGTATCTGAAATTTGGTCATATGGTCCTTCGAACCGGATTTTGTGTTATATCTGGATTCTGAGAAACATTTTTGGATCCTGAGTCACACTACGTACCTAGTCTTTGAGTTGTGTCTCCAACCTCCGACCTTAATGAAGATTTTACAATGGTTATATAATTTTTTTTGCACTTAGTATTGAAATTCAAATGTAAGAAGGTTGTGCTTGAGAAACATCAACTTTTCTGCCTTTTCTGCTGAGAGTCTCTTTCTCTTTTCATCATATACTAGCCCAGCATTGCTAAATACTCTTTCATTTGGAACACTTAGTTGGAGGACAGGTCAAGTATTCTTTTGCAAGTTTACCTAAGCGTGGGGTAAAACATTTGCTTAACCTTTCCTATCAATTCATTAGGATCGATCATTTTGCATCTTAGTCGTTTTTACTTTTGGTGATAGTTTCAATCATTGCACTACATCTTTTAGTAATGCGTGTCTTTCTTCATCACTACTGGACTGTAGAAAATTCTTCCAGTTAATCTGTTATTGATTTTACTTGTCTAAGAAGGTGCTGGGTTCTGTTAGGATTCGTTGTTTTTTTTTCCTTTTAATGGGAAGGCGAATTTTATAGGACTGTTCGATTGAAGGTTTTTAACTGCAAACACAAAGTGACGATTTACTTGTTTCTAATTACTGTTACAAAAAAAAATTGCCTTTATAATGGGGATCTAAGTAATTTGCAATAGTATGAAAGTCATAAATTTCCACAGAACCAAAGCGTTTTTCTAGCTCTAGTTTTTATTTCATCTTTCATTCTTTTAAACTGCCCATCATTTTCATTTGAAGATAGTCTTCAAAATTGCTTCCTTAGCGTTGAGATTAATGATATTTACAACGGAGACAGAAGCTGTAGCAGTGGCGTATTTTTTAGTACTGAAAATTTTTAAGTATCATATCAGTTAATAATATAAAATGCAGAGGATTAATTTATATAATTCGTCGCTTTCAGGAAACAAATTTCGTAAGTCCTTTGGGGAGGTTTTAACAGGAGAAAGAGAAAACGTCATAATTATATATTATATATATATATATATATATATATAGTATATATATAATATAAATATAATATATAGTATATATATATATATTATAGAATATATATTATAGATATATATATATATATATATATATATATATTATGTATATATATATATTATATATACTATATATATATTATAGCTATATATATATATATATATATTATATATATAATATATATATATTTAATATTATATATATAATATATAATAATAATATATATATATTATATATAATTATATATAATATAGAAAACGTCATATTATATATATATATATATATATATATATTAGACAGAGAGAGATAAGTTTTAATTCTCTCTCTCTCTCAGCATTACCTAGTAATGAGATAACATTGTGGTGTCAGTGTAAAGTTATCGTTCTATTGTTTTAAGCGTATAATATGAAGTTGCTAGTGAATAGTTATAGTTTTGCACATTGTGTTTAACATTTTTGTTCTTGTTGTCGTTCAACTTAAAAAATATTAAAATATGAAAATAAAAAAAAAATTTTAGAGACTTTTTCCACAAAAAAAAAGTAAGCAATATGGTAATAAAAGATTTATGTTATTCAAAGAGTGAGGCTCTAGAACTCGAATCAGTTTCTCCTGGAACTTTTCTGTAACTGCGAAAGGAATACAGAAAAGATTGTTCATCTCAACGATATTGGCAATTTCATAGGTACGGTATTTAGCAATAAGGAAAAAGTGGAGATATTAAAATATCTCTGGAAACCAGATTCAAAATATATATTTCTTGCTCAGGAAGGCAAAGTTCGGGAAAGATATTTGTCGAGAAAGTGGGCTTGATGCATATTAAGTTGGTTAGCTTACTCGATTTAAAAACGCTGGGCGTTTATTACTCAAATGTGCATTGTTTTTTGAAAAACAAAAGAAAAAGGTAATGGGAACAACACCGGGAATTGGAGCTGTTTTGTCTCGACGATCGTTATTCAAACTTAAGAAGGCCATTGAGTCTTTTCAAAAAACATGAGCAATCTAAATACACAAAGAATCAGTAGAAAAGAGATTTGCTTTAGAAAAGCAGGTTCAAGAAAAATCGAGAGCATCGACAAGCAGATTGACAGTCAGAAGAAAAGGGAGGCCGAAGATAGTAGAAAAGGGCTAATTCCATATTAGCTGCAAACAATTCGATTCTGTGGTAAGCAAAAAATATCGTTACGTTGGACATCATGACTCAGGTCAAATCGAACTCTTTTGGCTTGTGGGAACCGATGGGCCAATTTTCGGAGTCTTTTAGATTTCGTGCTAATGCTGGAGACCATGTTCTTTTAGAACATTTAAAAAAACTTAGTGCTAGAAATTCATGTATACCAGTTCCACAGTCCAAAAATGCTCTATTTCAGTCATTTGCGCATCTCATTCAAAGTAAAATTAAAAAAAAACAAAAAATAAAAGTAAATTTGTTAACTGCTTAGCTGATGAGACGACAATGTGTTCCAGGAGGAACAATTTTCGTTGTGTGTGCGTTACGCTGATATTGATACTCTTACCGTCAAAGAAGATTTTATGTGTTTTCGTCTCAGTAAATGATTTGATGGGAAATAAGTCTTGCAAAAATTAATTGAAGAAAAAGTAACTGAACTTGGTTGGGATATGAATAATCTAAGAGGACAGGGGTATGACAGTGCAGCAGCAATGGGTGGTGAGTTCAAGGGTGTTCAGAGAGCAATAAATGAAAAATGTCACAAAGCTATTTATACTCACTGCTTTTTGCATTGCTTTAAATGCCTCACAGACGTTCTTTAAAGTTTCAAAATATTCGAAAGCGCAATTGGAATAGTATCAGGATTGTTGTAAAAAAAAAATTTTTTTTTTTCTAAGTGCTAAGAGGACAAAAGATTTTGAAGAAAAAATAGAAGAATTTATTCCTAATTGGTGAGCAAGAAGAGAATAAAAATAAAAGCTTTGTGAAACTTGCTGATGCCAATGGCCCACGGAATCGTGGTTTTTATTATTTAAAGAAATGATAAACCCGATAATAGCAGCTTTAGAACAAATAAAATGTGAAGTTGGAGATCAGTCAAAAAAAGATACCTTAATTCTAAACAATGTTTATAGTGCATCTTTTCTGGTTTCCTTTTTTGTTTTAAACAGACTATTAAGTTTAACTTACAATCTTTCAAAACGATTTCAGACATTATTTTGATTTGTGAGTGCATGTAATGAAGTGAATTTAGTAAAACTAAACTTGAAGCCATTCAGGAGAAAATGCAACTATTAGTTATTTCAGAGATTTTTGAAGAATGGTAAGCGCAACTAATCCGAGCTGGCGGTATTTGAAAATGCCTGGCTTACCAAGAATTAACAAATTCCAAAAAAAATACAGAGCCAACGATTCCTTTTCATACCATTCTTGGATGATTTAATACCAACATTAGGAGAGAGGTTTTTAAATCATAAATAAATTATAATTTTTCCTTGCTACGTATATATATATATATAATATATATATATATATATAATATTTTTATTTTTATATTTTTTAAATATATATATATATATATATATATATTATATATATTATATACTATATATATATATTATATATTATTATATATTATATATATATATATAGATATATATATATATTATATAAATATATATATATATATAAGAAAATTTTTGTCTGGGCCCCCCCCGGAAATAAAAAAAAATCTGGATTACCGCCCACTGTGTAGAGGCACTGTGAATTTTTTGGCATACCTAGTCTCATGTTAACTTGTTGACACAAATTATTATGAACTTCATTCTGTGAGATCATGAGTCTTCATTACACAGTTGAGTCGAGGTCCCATCGTCTCTCATTTAAAGTTTGCGTTCACATTCATCTTAAGTATTTTTATTAATAAAATTCTTTATCAAATCTCAACAATAAAGATCCGCGCAAACATTTCGCATGTCCCAAAGCGCGCGGAATTGCGGAATGCAGATCTTTAATAATTGTGCGGATGCTCCGGGATGCGGTGATTGCGGATGCGGCATTGCGGATGTTACCTGCCATCACTAATATATATATATATATATAATATATATATAATATATATAATAAAAGATAATCTAGATATAATTATCTATATATATATATATATATATATATATTATATATATATATAATAATCGGTGATTCGGCGGTGCCACGGTTGGTGCGGTGCTTGGTGAGAGATTTATGCGGTCT
>JABUQX010110616.1:20000-25000 GCA_015478945.1 Trachelipus rathkii | reverse complement strand
TATTTCAAAAAAAAAAAAAAAAAAAAAAAAAGTTAAATCCCATCCTTAGAATTTTCGGACTGATTCCAAATTACTAAATTTTTTTACTGTAGGTAGGACCTGCCATTTCTCTAGCTACATAACTGTGAGGCATTAAAAAAAATCTGACCATTTCATATATATATATATTATATATTATATATAATATAATATATATAATATCATATATATATATATATATATATATATATATATATATAGTATATATATATATATAATTATATATGTAATAGTATATAATATTATATATATATATAGTAATATTATATATATATACATCTTATATAATATATATAACACAGAAAATAATAAATATTTTACGTTGAAATGTTAAACTAATAAAATTAAAATAAATTGAAGGAAAATAAGATCAATTTGATAAGCACAAAAAAATAAAAAAAGTAATTTCTTTTTATAGCAATATGAATTTTTAAATTTTTAATTTTGCTATAAAAATTATTACCAACCTTAATGAAGCTTAAATTATTTTGAGGACCATGGTTTACTTAAGTCCTATAATATAAGTATATATATATATATATATATATATATATATATATTATATCATATATATATTATTAAGTATATATATATATAATATATATATATATATATATAGGTATATATTATATAGTTATATAGTATATATATATAAAAGACCTTTATTAAAATCAGGGAAAAAAATAATTAGTATCGGAATGGTTGGTAATGCTATTTCAGAATTATTTACCTACGCTAAGTTGCGATCTTTCAATGTTGTACGAAAAAAAGGGAAAGTAATTTTATTTTCAGGCACCGTGTTGGTGGAGCCCGCGAGCCGTTACTGCCGGCATTGGTGCAACGTGTATCCCACTCAATTGGTATTCTTTTAATTAAAAAAAAAAGTGTCATGGCGTCTACATTCATTCTACAACTACGTACCGTAAATCAAAATTTAAATGGAAATAAGATTGCCTAATGCTTGTCATTTTATAAGCATTAGGTTGTGAAGCCCCAGAAAAAAAATATATAGGCAATTTTATAGCAATCCCTTATGTTAAATATCAATTCAAATTATAATTGAAAAATTCACCATTACAAAGAAAGTTTTGTGTTCTTTCTGTTCATGAATAAATTTAGGATCATAAAATGCATTTCACAGTTTTACCAACTTACCAAGCTTAAATTTTGTTATTGCCCTCTGTTTAATAAGTACATAAAAAATTTTTAAAATGATTTCAAAATTTAGTGGTGAGAACAGGCAAAATATGTCGTAAAAGCGTGATCTTATAAATTAATTATGAAATTCGGCGTAATAACAACCTTTTCTTCCTGAAATATTCTATGGAAAATTTAAATTTATATTTCGACATTTTTAAATAAATTAATACAATATGGAAAAAAAACTTAAAATAATTTACAAAAATTTGGTCGGTGAATAGAAAAATGTGAAAAGCGTTGCCCGTAATTAATATTAATTTATAAAATAGGATAAGAAAGCCTTTGCTGTGAATAAATTCTTAGCTAGTTGAATTTGAAATATATAAAAAATGTTTAATGAGTAATCCCACTATATTTTATTAAAGAAATTGGATTGGAATGGATAATCTCCCCCCCCCCCCACACACTCTTAGTTTTACCACCACCAGGTATTCAAGGAAAACGCTTCGAAGTAATAAATATAAATCTGCTTATTAAATGCAAGTAAGTTTAAACCTGAAAACTGATGTCACCTTTCCCACCGGCAGAATGAATGTTGGTGGAAGAGGAAAGTTGATGATTATATATATAATATAGTAATATAGTAAATCAAGAATGTCACCGGTGAGTTGTGGAATAAAGAGATAATGCAAGTGGTTAAAAATAAAAAAAAGATGTGGTTAAATGTGCTAAAAGCGAATTATGAGGTCTCAAAAGAAAGGTGTTTGAAATTATATAAGGAGGAAAAAAGGAAGACTGAAAGCTTCATACGTAGGAGGAAAAATGAGGTAAATGAATTTGGAAGGAGGATAAATAGGGACTTACAAGGGAATGTGAAGCTCTTCTGGAATGAAGTGCGAACGGTTAGAAATGACGGACCTTAAGTAAACCATGGTCCTCAAAATAATTTAGTATTGGAAAGGTTGGTAATAATTTTTTATTTTAGGTAAAGAAAAAATTAAAAAATTTATTTGCTATAAAAGAACTTACTTTTTTATTGTTTGAGCTTTGGTTTATTTCGGACGTAAGAATATTTATTATTTGTGTTCACAATAAGTGTTGTATAATATATATATATATATATTAATATATATATATATATATATATATATATATATATATATATATATATATTATATATATATATATATATATATATATATATATATATATTATATATATAAATATATATAATATATATATATATTCATATATATATATATATATTATATATATGTAGATATTGTTTTTAATGCTCACAGTATGTAGCTAGAGAACGGCACGGTCCTACAGTAAAACAAGATTATATTATTTGGATTTAGTTTTAAACTTTTTACTTTAAGTTGTTGTGTATTTTTGTTTTTTTTTTGGAAGTAAAAATTTTTTTTTTTAATCTAAGGAATACCTTAGGCGTAAATCCGCAAAGGATGGCAGGCAGTCGGGAGTCTCTCGGGCCTCCCGGCTGACGACGGGGGGACTAATCCCCCCCTCCTGTCTCCGGAACCCCCCGCTCTTTGGTCTTTGGGTGTCGCGGCGGGGTTCCTCCGACCATTCCCTCCGGGGTATGGAAACGTCCCCGGTCTTATGTCCCACGTCGGGGGCTCAAGCCCCCTAAAAAAAACTTAAAATTTCAAAAAAAAACACAAAAATTATTTCCACAAAATTAGGGGGCCGAGCCGACGGGGGACAGACGGGGGGACGTTTCATACCCCGGAGGGGATGTTCGGAGGAACCCCCGCTACACCCAAAGACCAAAGAGCGGGGGGTTCCGGAGACCATCCCGACAGAGGGGGGGATTAGTCCCCCCCGTCGTTCACCGTGCGAAGGCCCGAGGCAGAACCCGCACTCTTGCCAAATCTTTGCGCGTTTACCGTACTAGAGGTATTCCTTTATTAAAAAAAAAAAATGAGTTTTTACTTTCTACAAAACAGAAAAGAAGAATAAAAAGCTCTAATCCTCATCCTTAGAATTTTCGGCTGATTCAAATATATATTTGTACTGTTTTAGTGATCATGCCGTTCTCTAAGCTACATACTGTGAGCATTAAAAAAAATCTGCTGACCATTCTGTATATATATATATATATTTATATATTATATTATAGTATATATATATATATATATATATATATATAATATATATATATATATATATATATATATAAGATATCAAGATATATAATTTATTATATATATATATATATATATAGTATAATATATACAAACCTTATTGTGGACACAAAATAATAAATATTTAACCGTCGAAATAAACTAAAAACATTCAAATAAAATGAATTCAGGAAAATAAAATCAACTTTGAAGCTCAAAATAATAAAAAAAAAGTGAAAGTTCTTTTTATACGCAATTCGAATTTTTTAATTTTAATTTTGCTATAAAAATTATTACCAACCTTTTCAATACTAAATTATTTTGAGGACCATGGGTTACTTAGGTTCCGAAATGACAGTAAGGGGAAATCGTACACTGCGTGAAGGCTGGTACAGCGATGATGGGCATTTGTGAACAAGTATCTGGTTTGAATATTTAGGATATTATGTGGCATAAAAAATGAGAACGGTATATACAGAGTTGTAGGTTGGAAAGTGTGAATGGTGGAAGGTGGCTGGCGCAATTAAATTCCTAGGTGATGGCCAAGGACGTAAGTCTTGAGTAGGCTTAGAGTGTCGCAGTCTCATGAAAGCCTTTAAGGCGGGATTTTCTGACTGCATCTAGTGTGTCACTGTGAAAGGTATAGGATGGAAACAGCAAAGGGAAGAGCGGCTTTCAATTCTACTTGCCCCTATGTTTCTACAACTTTTCTCGTTTCCGCACCTCACCCCCCCCAATCTGGGGAAAAGCGGTAAAAAATATATATATAGTATATATATACTAATATATAATATATACTAATATAGTATATATATTATATATATATATATATAATATATAATATATAATATATATATATATACATATATATATTATATATATACTATTATATTATATATAATATTATATATATACTAGTATATATATATATATGGTGAGTAATTGGTTGTATTAGCAGCGACAAATCTATCCATCGATCCACTATTTCTTCATGAAAAAACATACAATAGTTACAGGAAAAAAGGAAATACATTGTTTGGGGAATTCCTGTGCAAAATTTTATGCGGACATACTGTAAACGAAAAAAAAAATATCGATAAAAAGATCGCATATAAAACAGCAGTCATGATCTACAAAACGTACAATAGATTACAGCAAAAAGAATACATTTTGGAATCCTTGTTAAGATTTTAGTTAGGAAAATGTAAAAAATAAATAAATAAATAAATAAATTCAACACATAAAATTGGCTATTTTTTTTAGAAGCAGGGGACATTCACAATCTTATTTCTAGTATCTAGAATTAAGTCACGATATTATTATGTAAGGTGATTATGCACTGCGACATTGTTAGGTGGCGCTCCGATGGCGCGACCGGAAACAACACTAGGGACCATGTGCACTACGAGTGGAGGAAAGACAGTTATTTCCTGTACCCCGTAGGGGAGGGGCGGAGGAACCCCGCGACACCAAATACCAAAGAGGCGGGCGAAGTGCGATCCGGACCTGAAGCTCCTACCCCGCGGAGGGTGGCAGAATGCTAGTCTCTTCGTAACCCCGGTAGTTCCCCTGGAGGCCGACGAAGACCGCCGACTTCCCCTCTATGCATCTCGTGCGGGCACTCAATAATTCGATTACATATATCGCCATCTAGGACGCTATATCCTTTTCTAA
>JABUQX010110616.1:7500-12500 GCA_015478945.1 Trachelipus rathkii | reverse complement strand
TATTATATATTTTTATTATATTATTATTTAATTATTTAAATAGTTATTATTATTATTATTAGTTATTATATTATATTATTAATTATTATTATTATTATTAATATTATTTAATTGATATTATATATATTATTATTATTATTATTATTATATATAATATCTTGGATTTATTAGTCAGAGTATTCATCTGCGGTTATTTTTAAACCGCTATTTTGCATATCATATAAAATCATGCCAATTATCACATTTTTAAAATATATGTGTATATATTGGAGACATCTTTAACCATTAGCGGTGTTACTGTGCACGGATGGCAGGTGTGCCTGGGTTGTAAAGATTCAAAATAAATAACAAAAAAATTAAAAAAAAATGCAAAGGATATGATCTTTATGGGTATTGCGCGTGCGCTGAGTGGTGCGCTGAGTTGTTGCGCTCATTTCGGGAGGTCCGACTAGCGGAAGCGCGGTGTGAGAGCGTTCGTGAAAACCTGGAGTCGCGGTGTGCTGTGCTCTGGGTGCATACAGAAATAATGATTTTTGCCGCTCAGGATATATAGTTTGTGCCTCTTTACTTGGTATCATGGTGGCGTAGGTGCTGTGATTGTGCTGGTTGGTGTGCTATGGGTGCTCCGTGTGCGGTGGGTGCTATAAGGTGTAGTAGTGCATGTGACAGTCTAGATGGGCGGTTGAGAGCTCTTACTTCCGTTAAACCATTCCTGGTGCATATGTCAAGCCTACTTCATGATAATTTAGCACTTGCGGTATAGATTACCGCGGAAGGCGGATAAGCTAACTGATGTGAATATCTTTATACAGATCTACGTGCATAGCGTGGATACCCAAATTTCCGGCTAGTACCGGGATACTGATAATATATCTCATAGAGCTTAGTTACTGAGCGAAGGCGGATATTTTCCATGACTAATACTTGCAACCCCCCCCAATATGGGGTTATTTTTTTACAAAAGGTGGGATAAAAAAAAAAGGGGATATAAAAAACCCTAGTACAAGCAAATGCATAAAACTCAAAGCTAGTAACCGTTGGAAACAAGAGTTTTTCATTTAATATTTCAGGTACGGAATCTTCAGGCCTTTAATACATAAATTAATTTTTTAAGCTAATTATTTTCTAATTTATAGTAATTTTACCATTATAGAAAGCGATTTTTAATAAACTTTAGTTAACATGTTCATTATTGTGAGATTGTTGCAACTCTTTGTATATACCTTATATAGTTAGTGATATAATGCGGTATATAATTATACTTGTAGATATCTTCAGGGTGGTTAGTACCTCAGATTTGATGAAGATATCTATTAAGACTTTCTGGCTAATTCAGTGTGAATACAGGATATCGTTCAAATTTAGCAATGCTGGTGATACGGAATAATCAGTTTAGGAGAGAGAGAAGTGTGTCTGAGTAATGCGGTATGGCCGTGAAGAGATTATATCTCTCAGCCCCTAGAAAGATGGAGAAGCTATCACTCGCTTATCCCCGTCACCTCTGGTCCAAGTGTATTACTATAGCAAGCTGTGAGCGTGTGTATAACGAAACTTAGTCATAGGCGTGTTGTTAATGTGCATATATCAGAGCTTAAAATCTTCACACGCCGTTTATTATCTCTTTTTAATAAACAAGCGATTAGCGAGAGGATAAACTTTTTACTAGGTTTTCGGTAACAGCGAAGCGATAGTGCGTATTATATCGATCACAAATCGTGTTTTGTCACATTCTGTACTTATAGATATAATTTAGAGACGTATGACTTGAGTTTAACGATGCGAGAATGAGTTTTACCGCAGTAAACATCCACAGGCGCTCAAGGGCGTCTTCAATGACAGAATTAATTCATAACTCCACGTCAAACAGTTCATCCGCAGAGTCTCGTTACTGAATTCCGCTTCACTGTCTCCTCGTAGACTAGAATTCTCACTTGTTCTCATTTTTTGGTATGTCTTCTCTCACTCTTGCTCATGTCTTTCCTACAAATATACGATCAGAAACTCAAATTTATCGATTTTTATTACTTGCTACAAATATCACATTAAAGTAACTTATATACTGAAAATAAACACATCACTGCACCCACGTACTGTAACCACTATTATTACTCAACAATAACATATCTTTTGCTCTTGCTTCTAGTATACCTGATAAAAAGCTTTTTAAAAGCTGGCTTGTAGCCTATAGGGCGGACTTTGCGAGCCGGAGTCGGAGCGAAGTCGAAAACTCACGGGGAAAATATCTCTCGTACATATACCTGTGAATTATCACTCGCACTGTGAGTATATAATTTCACACTTCAAGCTATTAATATTTAGTGGTGCTAAGTTATGAATATATGCTCAAACGGAAGCACGATCCACTATAAAAAACTTTATACTTTTATTAGGTTTTATGTTGCTGCTTTGGTCATATTAAAAAGCCAGAAAATAAAAATATTCATTGATATTAATACATTACGCCCACATCCCACACAACAACATACTCAAACACACACACACAAAACGGTACCACACATCACACACACACATATTCAACCAATATATATACAATATAAACATAATATATTAATATTATGATACATATATATATATATATATATATATATATATAAATAATATATTAATATATAATATATTAAATATATATATATATAGATATATAATATAAAAACTAACTATATATATAAATAATATAATATTTATTAATATTATAATATTAATATATATATATATAATTATATTATATTATAATATTAATTATAACTATATATTATATATATATTAATTATTAAATATTATATATATATTATAATATATATATGATAATTAATATTTTTTAATATATTATTTAATATATATTATAATAATATATAATCTCAGGACCTTGTAGGTTTATAGTTATACAATTTTGTCATAGTAACAAAGTAACAAGTTACCATACTCTAGGAAACTGCTTATGTCAATTCTTACCATTATTTAAGTTTCTTAGCATATTTTAACTCACTTTGAAAACTCTTCTAGAACCCAAAAACCACCTATTGGGCTTAAATATTTTTAATCTATATCATTTTCTATAATGAGATATAAATATTATTTCTATAAGTTCATAAGTATACGATATTCTATAATATTATATATATTATATATCTTATATATATATATATACATAATAACAAGTGAGTGAAAAATTATTTAATATTAATTTATCTCATTATATAAATAAATAATTTGTAAATATTATATAAATATGTGATTTTAAAGAGATCTACAATCAATTGACTAATAATAAAAAACAAATCATTCTATTAAGTACTTATTTTTAAATTTTTAATATATTTACATTAATTTAAATAATTGTTAATGAAATACTTTTACATCTTGTTAATATCTATTAATAATTAGTCAATTATCATCATATATCACTCACCTTACTTTATTACCCAAAGATAACTTAGGCGAGAATATATTATATATATAGGATTAATAGGTGTCAATAACTATATATAATATGCATATCACATGGAAACTTAGAAATTATAGTGATAAGACGAGAATATATAAAGTCTAAATGCTACGTACGAAGTTACGGCAACTGATTTGGTGTTGTCATCTGACGCAGATCTGTTCAGGGAGAACGAACTTTAAATAATAATACGATCCTTATTTGATATAAGTTGTAATAGAAAACTATATTCCGAGTGCGACGGCGACTCCTTAACGACTCGGGAGGAATAAATCCACCCTGCGCTCGTGGAGAGAATTACGGGACTCTCCCGCGACGACGAACATCCCTCACCTATGCAATCTCGTCAATGTGGGTTCAACTCCCATTTGTCCCAGTAGATGGCAACCATCCATACGACTCTTCTAACTAAACATCTTCCCCTCACTCATAAAAACAGTCTCGATAAATATTTACTATCTCTAAGTCTTATATGACACCTTTCTTCTTCTGTCTCATTGTGCAAAAATCCCAATATTCTCTCCTCCAGAGTCACTAGTTTACTGACATTTAGCAATATATCTTACACATAAATTCCAACAGAGTTTTATTGCTATCACTCTCTAAGATAACTCCACATGTACGCCGTCGATTTCCCTCATAGTACACTACATTCTCTCTATTCTTCTCCTCGTGAATTTAAATCAAACTGCGTATTTTATTCACACAATCCTTTCCCACCAATATGACCAAACCATCTCAACTCTGTAACTTTCATTTTATTCTCTAAACAGTTTATTTGCGATTCTTCACACCACAACAGCAGCTCCTCTAATAGCGGTCTACTGTATCACTCTGATACAATTCTTATTCACAGCGCGCTAAGCTCCACGCCACAAATAAGATTCACTATTACTCAGAGTACACATTTGTACATATTCCTACATCTATTACTCTAATTTCTAATAGATGCCATTATCCTGACTACTATTCATAACACAGTTAACACATAACCCTCATTAGTGTAAGTTATCACACGAGAGCACACTCACAAGAGGCGTGTAGTGCGCCTTTACATTACACCAACCAAACAGAGCAATTAATATTTGCTATATCAGACAGCCTCTATTCTTTAATGCTGCCATATTATACAAATCTTTATGCGCTCGAGAATACATTACATACATCATCCGTTCCCTTTTCATCCTAACATATATATATATCTCCTAAATATTTAATAACTCGTACACTTGTCACAGCTGCTCACCATCTAATATAATTTCACACCGATTAACTCTCACCTCATACACAACCATAACCTTACTCTAACTCACTGCGTTTACTTCAAACCTCCCTCTCTATATTTAACACTACTCACTACACTATATCTGTATCATACTCAATCTCACTCTCTATATCACTCACTCTTACTAAAATTACGTCCTCACCACAAAAATCAGATAATCATCCTTCTATATATATATATATATAGTGTAGATAAGTCACTCCATCATCTCTATTTAATCTACGATCATATTTATCTAACTAACCATTA
>JABUQX010110616.1:0-5000 GCA_015478945.1 Trachelipus rathkii | reverse complement strand
ATCCACTAGCTACAAAAATATAGTTAAATATTCGTTAACAATATATTAATTAATAAAATTATAAAATAAATAATAAATGATTATAGGAAAAGTAATAAGTAATATAAATTAGCCATCATCTTTGGAGCTGTTATGCGACTTCCCATGCTTGCAACTTTTAAGATGGTGATGGACAGAGATTCATAGGAAAGTGACCCTGAATTCGTCTATTGGCGTACTGTATCGAAAAGAATAAAAAGTTAATTGATTGCGAATTAGGCGAATTAAATGACTCTTGAGCAAAGAAAACGAAGAATTACTCACCATTATTTAAAGAATGATGCTTGTTGATCGAAGCATGAAGCATCCTTGGTGTTGAAAGATTTTTTGTCTCTCATCGGGGATGTTTAGAGGCGAGTAACCTCCCTTCCTCCGCTCTTGAGTAAAGTAGTAGGTTTGTTGTTTCGGAAAGTCCGATTGGCATTTGAAGCTGTCCCAATCCATATCTTAGAGATGGAAGCTATCTACTTATGGCGATATTTACCTTAAACCATAAATAGACAGTATTAGACAGTGAATAATTAATTAGGAAGCCATAGGATTTGTAATAAGTTTAACCATATATAAACAGTCGTATAAAGGCTTAATACAAATTTTAACCTAGGTAATTTGATTCGAATAGACAGGGAACAAAAATGTTCCTAAATGTCTGAAATGAAAGCCATTCGTTTCTAAAGCTATTAAATTTATGGGCCGTTAGAAGATATAAGTATTCTAAAAGAAGTAGAGAACACTATGCGCATGAAGCGCTATGTATCGATATTACCGACCAGGACTGAGTAGTATGCACTATCTCCTCCCTTAGCGTGCGCGGTAGCACTAACATGATGTTCTTAAAAATGTCGAGTGTATATATTAATTATGCATAGAACTTGTGTCACAACTAAAGATCACCGACAGGGTGCTTATAAGTTGTGACGATGTAGTTTAAATACACAAGTTTATATATTAATGACACATTATAAGAAAATTTATCTATTTTAAAATTATCACTCTTATGTCTGTCACATACAAGTTTTTATATTTATAGTGTAATGTGCGCCTAGACGAGATATATAATATGAGAATAGAGAAAAGAACAAGAAACAGTTAAACTAGAGTACGTGAATAACAATTAATTAGCATCGTCTACAACTGCGTTAATCTAACTACTCGAGAGTCGTATATGTCATATCGAATTTGTCACTTATATTGTATAGCGAGACAAAAATCAACCTTAAAATTATCTTAATTAAGATCAGTTTAAACAACTATGGTATGAAGCTTACCTATTAGATCTAAGGGAAGCTATGACTGATATATATCAAATCTCTTGGGAAAATAAAATCAAAGTAAATGATATAGTGCTAATAAAATCCATCTTAAAGCCTCGTCCCTTCTGGATGATGGGTAGAGTTATGGAAGTTGTAATTGGTTATGACAACAAAATAAGAACTGTTAAAGTTAAACAAAGTAATGGACAAATATTATACCATTCAATAAGTAATTTGTATCCATTAGAATTGTCCTTAATAATAGATAAAGTCTCTAATGATAAAGATAAATCAAATAATGGTGATAAAGCAGCTGATGACTCGGAGGCAGTAGTTGGTAGACCTAAACGTCAAGCAGCCCTAAAGTGTGACAAGCTCATTAAGTCCAAACTAGACTCATTAAAATAGTCATTGTAGCCCAAGGCTACAATCTCTCTCTGGGGAGATTGTTAAAATTATAATTAAAAACTTCATATTTATTGTTAAAATATTAATTTATTTATTAACTTTATTATTTTTAAAATAATTATACTTAAATTTTAGTAGAAACGTTATTCAATTGTTTCCCTGTAATATTTAACCAATTGAGCAAGGCGCATATGTATCGCGCAGCCTCCTTTCTTGATCATAATATAAAAAAAAAAAAAACAAGGCTGATAAGGTTAGTACTTGTGACCATCGTTCAAAAAAGTTGTATTTGTTTATATGCAACTTCTAAATTGTTAAACATATAAAAGTGCAAGTTCTACTTAAATTAGACTATAATACTATAATCCTAACCTAGTTTATGTTGGGAAATATTTATGAAATACTTTTCTCTAATTGAAATTCCTTAAGTTAAAAATAAAGAACAGTGCAATATCGTTCTGAAAGTCAAATTAATTTTTGAAACTAACATCATTAATTGCTCCTATCTTGTGATTCAATGCAAAGGATCTCTGTAATTATGATTTATTATTTCGAGGTAGAGCCTGGCCAGGAACTGTTTTGGGTAATAAATTGGTAGGTCCTATGCATATTAAAGTTGCCGTAATTATTTATAAGGTAAGACACTTTTATATTTCTTTATTAGTGTTAATCAGTTTTATTATTTTAAATATTTTTTCCAAGAAGTATATGTTCAATTTTGTTGAGTTTGGTATTATTTATAACTTAGCAAAGTTAACATATATTTTTTATTTCAAAAATTAATTTTCAACTCAGAAAAAGTTTCTATTTTCGTATCGAGAATTGCATCACGTATTGTTCTTTGAAAGATCGATATTTTCAATATCGATAGTGGAGCGATATTGCCCTGTTCAATACTTGTATCGAGTATGTATCGATATATCGATTACATATCGATATTATAAATTATTCACGAAGGCTGAATTTAAATTTAAGTGTGAATTTTGTTAAATTGAAATGTATTTTAAGCATTTCTAGTGTAAATATATTATAAAAAGTGATAGTGTTAGTAATTGGTGAAAGGATAGTTTATAATAATCATATATTAAAGCAAATTTATGCTAAAATTAGAAATTAAGTTTGTTTACAAGCAGTACAAGCGTGCGAATAGGCTATAGCTATTGAAAATTATAAAGCTGCCTATTTAATGAATTTGGATTTCATTTATTGGTTAAGAAAATTATTAATATTAAGGTATAGTAATTAAATTATGCTACAAATAGTAAATTTTATTATAGGCTAAGTTGATATACCTAATCAAAATTATGGGCCTAACTGATGAAGAAGCTCAAGCTTTAAGCTCTTGTAAAGCTTCTGTTAAAGCTTTGATAAGAAAAAGAGCTATTTCTAAAGCAAAAATTACTAATAATTTAAAAAAGTTAACTGCTTTTGGTAATGAAAATAAATTAACAGAGCCTCTATTTAGAGCTGTAAATACTGATATTGAGAAAGAAGTCTATTCTATTAAAAGTTTGGATGAAGAGATTGTCATACTGTTGTCTGATAATAATGTAGATAATTTAGATCCTTCTTATTTTAAAATTCTGAGCTTGAAGGTCAAGTAGATTACCATTTTGAGTTGTCAGCTGAGTTATTGTCCTTAGAAAAATATTTTCCTAAAGAAATTGTAAAAATAAATGAGAGTGTAAATACTGATAATTTTTTGGATTTAATAAATAAGGTTAATATAAATGATTCCAAACTGCCTCAGTTGCAGTGCGAAGTATTTGATGGATTGGGAAAAAATAAATTACTTTTTTCCAATTTCCTTAATAAATTTAATAATTTAATCGGTAATAGGAGTAATTTAACCAATTCAGTAAAGCTTACTTATTTAATTAGTTTTTTAAAGGATTATGCTCTTAAAGTAGTAAGCCATCTGTCTATTACAGATGAAAACTATGACATAGCCTTAAGGTTATTAAAGAAAGAATTTCTTGATAGGCCTTTCATAATTAATGAAAATATAAATAATATTTTAGATCTTAAGGTTGATGAAGGCTATGATGAAGGCTTTTTGAAATTGAAAGTGTATATAAATGAACTTAGGTCAATGATTTATGAACTTAAGAGTTATGAAGTAGACTTTTTAGAAGCTGATACACCTGGAAGTCTACTCTTGAGTAATATAATATTTCAAAAATTGCCTAAAGTGTTTAAAAGTGAATTAATACATAAAATTGCAAATAATTATCCTACTTTGGTACAATTTTTTGATCATTATAATGAGGTTATTAATACTTTAAGTATTTTGTCCCAAAATAGGAAGGATGTATCAACCAAAGCTAAAGTAAATAAAGTTTTTCAAGCTACTAAAGCTCCTAAATCTAGTACTCTTCAAAATTTTAAAACTGTAAATAATAGTAAAGATTCTAAAATGTATGTAAATAATAAAATAGAAACTCAAACTTACAACCCTACAATTTGTAAGCTATGTCAATTAAAAAATCATCCTCTCTATTTATGTGACAAGTATCCAACAGTGCCTCAGCGTATAAAACGTGCCAAAGAGCTAAACATGTGTCATCATTGTGGAGGTTTGGGTCATGTGCCTGAAAAATGTTATGGTATTAAAAATAAATTAAGATTTAATTGTTTTAAGTGTAAAGCTAATTCCCATATAACAGCTTTTTGTCCAAATGATATCCCAAATGAGCAAAATGAGTCTGTTAGCTCCTTATGTATAAGTTTCCAACAAAATGTGGATAAAGTGTATTTGTTGCCAACAATTTCCTTTCAACTCTTTAAAGGCAACAAAAAGGTTACAGTAAGAGGAGCAATAGATACATGTAGTCAACGCTCTTACATATCTAAAAATGCCATGACAGGTTTAATTAATAATTTTGATAATTTACATGAATTAGAGTACAATATTCAAACTTTCATTGGTGCAAAACAGCGAATTTTTCAGCAATTGTTATTGGGTTTACAATTTAATGATCGGGAAGTTTTTAGCATGCCTTTCCTCATTGACAATGATTTAAATTTAAATTATAGAATTCACGGCATGAATAAAGCGGTTGAAAATTTTAAGAAAAATGGTATTCCTTTAGCTGATTCTTTTTTTTATGACAGTGGAGACCATGATATGTTTGACATAGATTGTTTATTAGGCACAGACATTATTCAATTTCTTCCTTCTTTTAATTTAGTTAATATAATGTCTGGAAGTTGTTTTAAAATTGCAAATAAGTTTATACCTATAGGTAATGTTCAAAATTTTTTAACCAGAAATCAAATCATAGAAGTAAGTAAAGTGAA
>JABUQX010110615.1:17500-32500 GCA_015478945.1 Trachelipus rathkii | reverse complement strand
ATATATATATATACATATATATATATATATAGCATATATGGAGAAAGTCTTATTTAGACCTACGGTACTCGTTACCAAAAAAAATAGTACGGGTATCTCTATGGACCATAAATAGATCTTTCTAGTATAGGGGATTTGTTAATTTAGGTTAGTTTATATATTGTTATATATATATATATATTTGTTGCTATATATATTATTATATATATATATTATAAGTTGGTTATATATATATATATTAAAAGAGCATATGTAGCTTAAGCATATAAGGCAGCATGTATATATATATATATATATATAGTATATATAAGCATATATATATATATAGTTATTTTAGTTATATATATATATATATATATATATATATATATATATATATATTCAAAATTTCTTTCTTTCTACTCTACTGCGTGAGAGGTTACAGATACAGGCCAGGATATACGAACGACAACTTTATTACAACACATCTGACATAAAGTTCATAGATTTTATATCCAAAATACACACCTGAATAAAAAAATATATATACAATTATTTTTAGTAATATTGAAGGCAGAGCATTTAAAATCCTAAGACACTCAAGTAATAACTAAATTAGAATTGTTACAAGAAAATTTTTAAAAATAGAGGAAACCAAAAAAAAGTATTTTTAGCTATCAATAAAAACTTTTTAACACATTTATAACTTCGAAATAAAAAATGAAATTTGTACTTTAAGATCACTAGAGAAATTACAAATTTTAAACATAAAAGCTTAAATAAAAATATTTGAGGAAGCCAAAAAAATATTTTTAAATAGCAAGAAACATTTAAATGCTTTTATAAACCCCAAAAGTAATGAAATTTTAGCTTTAAGATAACCCGAGAAATTACAAATTTTAAATATAAAAGTTTAAATAAAAATATTTGGGGAAGCCAAAAAAAATTATTTTTAAATATATAAATCATTTAAATACTTTTATGAACTCCAAAAGTAATAAAATTTTAGCTTTAAGGTAACTCGAGAAATTACAAATTTTAGATATAAAAGTTTAAATAAAAATATTTGGGGAAGCACCAAAAAAATTATTTTTAAATAATAAAATCATTTAAATACATTTATAAACTCTAAAAGAAATTAAATTTTAGCTTTAAGATAACTTGAGAAATTACAAATTTTAAATATAAAAGTTTAAATAAAAAAATTTGGAGAAGCACAAAAAAAATATTTTTAAATATCAAAATCCATTTAAATACTTTCATCAACTCCAAAAGTAATGAAATTTTAGCTTTAAGATAACCCAAGAAATTACAAATTTTAAATATAAAAGTTTAAATAAAAATATTTGGGGAAGCCAAAAAAATATTTTTAAATATAAAAATAATTTGAATACTTTTATAACTAATAAAAATAAAATAAATACTTTGATGAAGCTTAAGAATTAACTAGGTTACAATTGCAAATGTCCAAATTATAAAAACGAGAAAACTGAAAAAAAATATATATTTTTCAAAAATCGAGCTTCATTATAATTAAATTTATAACTAATAAAAAAAATGAAATAAATACTTTGATGAAGCTCAAGAATTAATTAGATTAAAATCTTAAATATTCAAAGTTTAAAAAAAATGAGGAAATTAAAAAAATATATTTTTTTTCCCAAAAAATCAAAATTTACTTCATTAAATTTATAACTCTTAAAAAAAAACAAATTAACACGTTGAGGAAACTCAAGAATTAATTAGATTAAAATTTTAAATATTCAAAGTTTAAAAATGAGGAAACAAAAAAATATTTTTTTTCCAAAAATCGAAATTTACTTCATTAAATATATAACCCTTAAAAAAAAACGAAATTAACACTTTGAGGAAACAAGAATTAATTAGATTTAAACTTTAAATATTCAAAGTTTAAAATGAGGAAACTAAAAAATTTTTTTTTTCAAAAAAAAAATCAAAAGTAGCTTGAATAAATTTATAACTTTCAAAACGAAATTAACACTTTGAGGAAACTCAAGAATTAACTGGATTACCATTGTAAATATCAAAGTTTTAAAACAGAGGAAATTAAAAAAATATTTTTTTCCAAAAATCAAAATTCACTTAATTAAAAAAACGAAATTAACACTTTGAGGAAACTCAAGAATTAATTAGATTAAAATTTTAAATATTCAAAGTTTAAAAATGAGGAAACAAAAAGAATATTAAAAAAAAACATCAAAAGTATCTTGAATATATATATATATATATATATATTATTATTGGTTATATTATATGTTAGTTGCTATATATATATATTATTATTATTGTTGTTATTGTTAGTTATATTTATAGCTGCAAGCGTTGTTATGCTGCTGGCTGCTGCTGGCTATGGGTTGTTGGTTGTTGGCTACATATATATTACATATTATTACGTTTGTTATTGCCTATTATTATTATATATATGCTGTGGTTATTATTGGGCTGGCTGGTTATGGCAGTTAGCTGGCTGGCTGAACATTAATGGTTGCTAGGTCTTCCAAAAATTGGCTGAAATAATTTTTTGTCTCAGTAATTCTCATTATGCAATGCTGGTTATATATATATATATAGCAGTGAGAGCAAAAATATATAAAAAAAAAAATATATATAAATATATATATATATATATATATATATATATATATATATATATAAATATGACTTTTAAAACGAAATTAACACTTTGAGGGAACTCAAGAATTAACTGGATTACCATTGTAAATATCAAAGTTTTAAAACAGAGGAAATTAAAAAAATATTTTTTTCCAAAAATCAAAATTCACTTAATTAAAAAAACGAAATTAACACTTTGAGGAAACTCAAGAATTAATTAGATTAAAATTTCAAATATTTAAGTTTAAAAATGAGGATTAAAAATAAATATTTTTCAAAAATCAAAATTTATTTCATTAAATTTGAAACTCTTAAAAAAAACGAAATTAACCCTTTGAGGAAACTCAAGAATTATTTGGATTAAAGTTTTAAATATTCAAAGTTTAAAAATAAGGAAACTAAAAAAAATCAAAATTTATTTCATTAAATTTAACTCTTAAAAACGAAAATAACACTTTGAGGAAACTCTTAACTCCGCCGCGTCGACACTACCAGCTATTCCAAATTTGAAAGGGCCCGATAATTAAATCCCCTACAAATTGTGAGAGCCTATATATATAAGGCAGTATAAGGCAGTGCTAGTTACAGCAGCAGTTATATATATATATATATATATGAGAAGTATATATATATATATATATATAGAGTATATATATATATATATATATATATATATATATATATATAATTAGAACGAAATAAGGGAGAATAACTTCAATGAGCTTTATCTTAATTTTATCAGTATCGAGATTACAAAATCTAAAAATGTGGTCTGTATTTGAACGTCTCTTTATAATATTCCTCGTTGGTTTTGAGGTCTACCTGACTTTTCTTTCGATAGGATAATGTTTGAAATTTTCCCTTTGGTAATTTGTAAACTTTTGATAATGTAAAGGGATAGGTTTCTCGCCTATTATTAAAAGCTAAAACTAATTTAAAATAAATACAGTTTAAAATATTTAGACATAAACTAAAATAAAAATATATTAAAATATTTAATGAAAAGGACTAAAGTAAAATAATATATATATATATATATATATATAAGAAGAGTGTTATATAAGTGCTAAGTTATATACAGAGCAGTTATATTAGATATAGTTGAAAGGAAGTATATATATATACATACATATTATGCTATTTATTATTATACATATACATATATTATTGAAAGTTGGTTGGTTGGTTATAAGTGACCAAAAATAACCGTCTTAATGCCACTATATAAGTTGAAAGAAGATTTAAGATATGATACAGCATATATATATATTGGCTGGCTGCCTATTATTATATATACATATATATATATATTGTTAGCTGAGTTGTTATATTATACATATATATATACATATATATATATTACTATTTATAATCAGAGGGTGGGCATAAGCAAACGAAAGCACAAAGCGCAAAGCGCACCTGCGCTTTAGGTAAAAATATGTGCGATCTTTGCGTTTGCCGAAATTTCCTAAAAATGTGCGCTTTGCATTTGCGCTCAACACCGTTTTTAAGAGCACAAAAGCGCAAATTTGCGCTATCTAAATAATTTCGCCTGCGTTCTTATCTAATAATTTTTTGCGCTTATATATATATAGCAGCATATATATATATATAAGGTTACATATACAGAAGTTGAAGAAGAAGAAGTTGAAGCATATATATTATTGGTTATTGTTGCTATATTACAGTTATTATAAGGTTGTTGGTTATTATTATACATATATATATTAAGTTGCTATCAATAATAATAATAATAATACATTATCAATAATAATAATGGTCAATATTATTACATATCATTATTATTGACACACACAATAATACATAATAATATAATAATAATAATAACAATAATAATAATAATAATAATATTATTATTATTATTATTATTATTATTATTATTATTATTATTATTATTATTATTATTATTATTATTATTATTATTATTATTATTATTATTATTATTATAGCAAATTTACTAAGTTTATTGGTTACTTGTGATTATCGATTAAACCTTTTCAGTGCTTTTGTGTTTAAATTGGGATAAAACAGATATGAATAAGTGCTTAAAGGGAAAATGAATTGCAAGCGGTGAAAGTCGTTGAAGTGTAACTCTTGAAGTTATTGAGTGGGATACTGCATGTACTTCCCATGTAAAAAAGCAGCCCAGATGACTTGGAGAACCTATGGCCCCATCTTATCAAGTACTTTGGGTCTGTCAAGTGCAAGAATGAGTATATTGAGGGCAATAGAGTGATGTACAAGGGAAAGATTGAATGCTCCCAATGTAAAAAAAAACCCTTCTGCTTTGACATTAAATCAACACATAGCTTGAAATCGTACTACTTGATCATAAGTAACTTACACGATACTATTTATTTGAATTTTATTTCTTTTAAATTTTAAAATTCAACTATTAACTTTTTACATATTTTATTTACATGAATAAGGATTTTAGTTTTGTAACTTTTTTTTTGCACAAGGAACTGTGTACTGCAATTGAAAGAGGGTCAAAGCGGGGCCGGAGCTGCTCAACAGACAGTGAGACACCCAGCAAAAAGCGTCAGACCATCATTCTCCAGTCTATACCGAATATATTTAAACAGATGAGAGCTCTTGAGTTGCATTATAAGTAAGTGTTTTATTTTAAGTACAGGTTAACTGTAAGTGGTGTCACAACCAACAGGTTAAAAAACTAACAAAATACAGTCCATACAAATTTTATGAATTTAAAATATCAAGTTTCATTTGTCATTAAAATCATTTCTCATCAAATATTTTTGCTTCTAGATTTCTGCTACATGACATTGGGCCTATTCATATTGTGGAGTCTGAGTTTTTTGGTGAATTCCTGTCCTACCTGAACTCTGATTTCCACCTCCCCTCGAGAAGAAAAGTGATGAGGGATCTTGATGTCATATGCATAATAGGGAAGGCTGATTTAACCAACATTATCAGTAAGGTCAGTTATGTGGCCACAACCGCAGACAGATGGACTGGGAACAAGAAACAGGAGTTTTCTGGGGATGACGGTTCACTGGATTAATTTGAATACTTTGAAGAGAGAGAAGGCTGTCCTTGCCTGTAGAGAGTTATCTGTTTATCAGACCAGCACAGTCCTAGACAACAATATTACGGATATTCATCAACAATTTGGCATTGAGCATAAGGTCAGTAAAAATCAATATGAAATAATAACGTAATGCTGAAAAAAATTATAATTCCAAATTAATAAGGAAACAACTAAATTAAATAAAATTATCTTCAGGTTGTCTGCATTACAACAGATAACGGTGCAAATTTCTGTGCAGCTTTTTGGGTGGATGCTCATGCAGAAACGGGTGACGAAGAGGAAGAAGAACAGGTACCGATTGCAGAGATAGTTGTTACGCGTGAAGAGATGGAGCAAATTAGTGACACAGAGGTTCTGCAGACAAAACCCTCTCCAGCTAAAAAATCTGCTTGAAGAACATGATGCAGTTAGCCTAACTAAACATCGCCGTTACATTTCCTACACATTAAACATCTTGGCTACTAAGGATGTTTCAAATGTTCCCCGCTGGTCCTCTGATGCCAAGAATCTATTTAATAAAACACTTACCAAAGCACAGGAATTGTGGAATGCCCAAAACAGGAAACTACAACTGCTGCGAGAATAAAGAAGGAGTTGGGAACAAAGCTTAAACACCAAGTATTACTCGCTGGAACGCACTATACGATTCTATAAAAGACCTGCTTAAGAACCTTGATGGTCGCATGACACAAATCAACAACATTTGTATGGAGCAAAAGCCTTGTCTTCCAGTATTTAATAAAAGTGATAAGGAGGTAATTGCGGAGTACATTGAAATAAAGACGCCTATTGCTGTTAAGCTCGATATGTTACAGGAAGAGAAGAATGTGTACGCGGGAGTCCTTTTGCCTAATCTCTTCCTCCTCAAGGACAAGATCGGGGAAATGCAACGAGAGGTGGAAAAATTTAACTATGCAAAAAATTTAGTCAACTACTTGCTAAAACAACAAAGGAAAACAAAGGGAAAGAAAAGGGCTTTGAACCGAGGTTCAGCAGTATCTTTGATGATTTTGATTTGCTTATGGTACGTAGGTTAAATGAGGGGAAGTACCAAGCTGCCAAGACTAAGATACTGGAGGAAATAAAGTGTAATATTGCATTGAATCCTTCTCCTCCACATTAAGGCATTGAAGGTGATGGGACTGAGTTATTTTTATAATTTGGAACAAACTTTAAGCATCTCTTGTATTATATATATATATAAGAAGAAAGGGTTGGTTACTGATGGTTATTGTTGGCTATATATATATGCTGGTAGCGGTGGTTATTGGTTGATACTAGGCGCGGCGTTACATATGTTATGTACTAGGCGATAGTTGCGCTGAGCAGCATATGCAGCAAAGAGTTATTACATGGGCTGGGTTGGTTGTTGGCAGCAGCAGCAGCACATACTGGCATGCAAGAGCGCAGTTGGTACAGCAGAGCGCTGGCTAATATATGCTACATATATTACTAAGAGATGCTAAAAGCCTTATGTAATATTACAGTGATATTATATAAGGTTATATTACAGGCTGGCTGCTGGTTGGCTATTATTATTATTGGTTATTGTTGTTGTTATGCATACAATATTGGCTGCTACGCTGGCTGGTTGGGCAGCAAGAAGAAGAAGAGCTACAATATTATTACTGGTTATACGCAGTAGTACATATACATATTGTTGCTGGTTATTGCTACATATTATATACAAGGCTATTACTACATACATAAGAAGAAGTTGGTTACTATATACAAGTTAAGAAAGATAGATATATATATATATATATATATATATATATATATATACAATTTATACATTATATAGATATTCACACAATACACTCACATAATTTTCAAATGAAACTTAAAAAGATTTGAGTTCTGATACCATTTCTAAATATTTCAGAAACTAAAGGACCCATATATCCAGCAGACACCTCTGGAGGAGAAGTTGGTACAAATCTTTGATAACTGGGCTGCAGTAAATGTTCACCACAGTACCCCTCTCACTAGAAACCTGTTTCCGTGTGCATACCAGGAGGTCTGGATGGCTTGTTTTATTAAATATAATACCCCATACCCAGCTCAGTGGAGAAGTTGTTCAGTCAAGTTCTGAGATTCTAAGAGCAAAGAAGGCAGCCATGGCATCCAGCAATTTTGAAAATTTATCTTTATGAAAGGGAATATGATCCCGTATTCAGAATGCAAGAGGAGAGCGAGGAGGAAGATCACAGAAAATTGAATAAGATTAAAATCTTTCTCATTTTTTGTTATATATATTTGCATCTTTCAATTAAAATTTAAAAATAATTCATCTTTTAAATTTTTGCACTTTATTTTTTTATATTTTTTTTTGCGCTCCTAAACAAAGAAGCCTAAAAAAAAAAAAAATTTGATTTTGTGGATATGTGCGCTTTGCGCATGTGACTAATTTTTGAAAACTCTGTGCGCTTTTGCGCTTTGCGGACCAAGTCTTCACTTGCGCTTTTGCGTTTGCGCTAAAGTTTTAAAATTTGCCCGCCCAATCTCTGATATAGCAGCAGAGCATAGGCAGTACAGCAGCAGCATAGTGGTATATATATATGTTATTGTTACAGCAAAGAGTTAATATATTACAAGGTTATTATTATATATATATGGCGCGTTATATATAAACAGCAGGTGGTTATTAAGTTGGTGCCATATATGTTGGTTGGCGCATATATTATTATATGCTAAGGTTATGTTGTTACATACATATTATGCTGCTGCTGGCTGGGCTGCTGCTGGGCTGGCTGTTACAGCAGCAGTTGGGCAGCAGAAAGCAGCAGCTCTGGCTGTTACTGGGCTGGTGGCTGGCTATTATGGCAAAGTTAAGGTGGCTGTTGTTGCTATTGGTTGTTGCATATTATAAGGTTGGTTGTTGGCGTATATATATATATGTATATGTATTATTATTATTATTATTAAGTTATATATATTATATATATATATTACATATATATATATATATATATATATATGGTGTGTATCGTCAATCAACAACAAAAATCAAAAAGCGGCTGGGCTTAATGATTATAGAAATACTGATAGCTGATTGGTAACCCTACCATTCGTTATCATCGCTACTAGCGGCCATACAAAATACAAAGAGAATCATTCATTAAGTTCTTGCACTCTTATCATCGTTTGCAGAGTGCTGTTCCGTCGCTTGGTAAAGTCATGCATTGATGAAAGCTATGTAACATTATTTTTGGTGATTTCTTTAGCTGTTCTTGAGTCACGGTCAAATGACTAAAGTTGACGGTTCCGGCTCCTGCTCCGGCTCCGGCTCCGGCTCCGGACTCCGGCTCCGACTCCGGCTCTATCATTTTAAAATGCTCTGTTCCAATTCCGGCTCAGGAACCGATTGCAAAACCTCTTATTTTATAGTAAAAAAAAAAATCGGCTCCGGCTCTAGCTCCACCTCAAAATGAATTCGGTCCGGCTCTACCCTTAAAATATTCATGGCTTCGATCAAATTCGTTTCCACACAAAACCTTGCTTCTCCGGTCTTTGACTTGTTAGCCCTGATTTTGAGAGGACTTTACTGATGATGATTGAGTTGCCAAATTATTTCTAACGGTAAGATGCAGTTGATGACTGACGTAGTTTGTGTCATTCCCTCCAGAAAGAAACCGAGCTCTCTTCACATAGGCACAAGCATCTCTCATAAGACTGACATCATCAGGAGAAGGGTCTCATTTCTCGAAAATTCCTTTAAAAACGTCACTGAAATATTCAACCTCTGTGACGTTCAGTGAGTGGTTCAGATCATAACACAAAATTTTGGGGTTTAACGTATATATATATATATATATTATATATGACAAAACAAATATGTATATACTGTATATATATATATATATATATATATATATATATATATATATATATATATATATATATATATATATATATATATATATATATATTAAAAATAAATAAATATATACATAAAAATAAATAAATTAATATATACATAAAAATAAATAAATAAATAAATAAATAAATTAAGTAAATAATTGCGAAAAAGTGAAAGAAGATATAACTGAGTGTAATACAAAAATTATACGATATATAACTGTGAGAAATAAGATTATATTCTTATCTTATCAGAAGCTTTTATTCTCTTCTACATTAAAATAAAATGTTTCTGCATCACATACAAAATACTCTCATTTTCAGTACTATTAAAATATTATTGTAATATTAATTTTATATCACATAGCAGGGTTGGTGATCAAATAATCAATGATTTTTTTGATTTATTTGATTTATTTGATTTTTTGATTTTTTCAGGCACAAATTGCCTTTTTAATTAATTGTTATTTTGATAAAATTAATAAATAATCCTAATTATTACCTAATTAATAAGTTTAGTAAGTATAATTATTATTTAGTTTAATTAAGTTATTTAAATTATATATATACTGTATAGCATCTGAGTAATCTAATTTTATTTATTTCTTTATTAAAAATGATTTGAAACTACATTGATGAATTTGCTTATTATATAGATGAAATATACTTACCATTAAGCAGGTGATAACTAGTAATAATTATTAATTTAGAAAAAAAAATTTGCCTAAAAAAATCAAAAAAATCAAGTAAATCAAAAAAACAAAAAAATCATGATTTTTTCATAAAAAATCAATTGATTTAATCAACTGATTAAATCAATGATTTAATCAATGCCAACCCTATCACATAGCACTATTATATTGAATTTAGAATTTCCTTCAGAATGGTTGTGACATTATTTAGCTCTTTTCTGTCTTACTTGTTAAAAAAAATGCAAATTTATATTTAGGATCAGAAAAAATTAAAGTGAAAAGTAAAGAAAATATATTTTTCGGAAGACTTTTAGCTCCGGTCAAAATTTGGGTTAGAGAGAGAGACACAGAGAGAGAGAGAGAGAGAGAGAGAGAGAGAGAGAGAGAGAGAGAGAGAGAGAGAGAGAGAGAGAGAGAGAGAGAGAGAGAGAGAGAGAGAGAGAGTAGAGAGAGAGAGAGAGAGAGAGAGAAAGAAAAGAGAGAGAGAGAGAGAGAGAGAGAGAGAGAGAGAGAGAGAGAGAGAGAGAGAGAGAGAGAGAGAGAGAGAGAGAGAGAGAGAGAGAGAGAGAGAGAGAGAGAGAGAGAGAGAGAGAGAGAGAGAGAGAGAGATAGAGAGAAAGAAGGAGAGAGAGAGAGAGAGAGAGAGAGAGAGAGAGAGAGAGAGAGAGAGAGAGAGAGAGAGAGAGAGAGAGAGAGAGAGAGATTCTTTAAAATTAAAAATTACACTTTTTCAGCATAAATTTAACAAATTTAGAAAATGTAAAAAGAGAAAAAAATGAGGAATTTTAATAGTATATAAAAAAAAAAAAACTCAGAAAATAAAAAAGAATGACAAAAAACTTAATGACTGAAAAAGAAAATGAAAAAAAATTAATTTTGATATTTTAACAAAAATAAAAAATGGAAAGAAATTATTCAAAATTATTTTTAGAAAAGTTATGTTTCTTAAGAAGAGATGTTTAAATTTTAAGAATAATTCGATTTTTATAGGAAATTACTTAAAATTTCAGACTTATTATTATTATTATTATTATTATTATTATTATTATTATTATTATTATTATTATTATTATTATTATTATTATTATTATTATTATTATTATTATTATTATTATTATTATTATTATTATTATTATTATTATTATTATTGATCATGATTATTATTATTATTATTATTATTATTATTATTATTATTATTATTATTATTATTATTTATTATTATTAGTTATTATTATTATTATTATTATTATTATTATTATTATTATTATTATTATTATTATTATTATTATTATGCTGTAGAACACTGGTTTTATAAAAAAAAAATAAAGATAAAATAAATTATTTATATTTAAAGTACCTTATCTGGAAATAAAATTTTTCTTTAAAATTACTTTAATTATTTTAAATTTGTTTCTGCAAAGTACTCTTATTTATATCAAAATTTTGTTTACATGAGAAATTTTTAAAAAGGTTACATTTTTATCTCTTCGTCGCTTAAACATTAATTAACGTTCTACATCAAATGTTTACATATAATTAAAGATATATATATATATATATATATATATATATATTATTATTGGTTATAAATATTATATAAGTTATATATATATGTTATTATTATTATATATATATATATTATTATTATATATTATATATATATATTATTATTATTGCTGCTGCTATTATATTAAGAAGAAGAAGAATATATATATAGCAAAAGAGCATATACATATATATTAAGTTATTATTATTAGAGTTATTGTTATATTATTATTAAGATATATGCAAAGAAAAGAATATATACAAGGGTTATTATTATATTATTATATATATATTATATATATATATATATGGGTAAAAATAATTGTTGTAGTAAAAATTTATATTTATAAGTGCATATGCCCCTGTAAAAGACAGCGCAAAAGATTTAGGGGAGGTGTTTTGGAAGAACTAAACGATTGTTTGAAGTTTTAATAGGAATGATAAAGTGTCCTTGTTAGGCGATTTAAATGCAAAGGTGGGTGATATAGAAGTAGAAGGAATATTTGGGCCTTTTGGAGTTAGTGATAAGAATTAAAATGGGGAAAAGTTGAAATTATATGCTGCTAGAGGTATGATAGATAACTGGAATAACATGGTTAAAAAGAAGAAGTATTCATAAATATAAATGCTTAGTTGAGTGAGTAGCCAGTGATCGCGCTTGGCTTGACTATGTTTGTGTAAAACAAATAGAGAAAGGTAGGTTGTATATGTGAAAGTCATGGGAAGCAGCGGGGAGTATATATGGTAGAAGCAAAGTTAAGGGTGAAAGGTGGGTGGAAGAAAAAACCGGAATTTGGGAAGAGCGTAGAAGTTACAAGGGTAGAAAAATTTCAAAATGAAGAATATTCAATAGAATACGAAAGGTTATTAGAAGAAAAATAGGGAATAATAAAAGAAAAAGAGATAGGAGGAGTAGAAGAAGAATGGAATCATTTTAAAGAAATAATAATGTCGATTACAAGGCAAATTTGCGGCGTAAAAAAGATTGATGATAAAAGTACAAGAAAAGGAAGTGTATGGTGGAGTGAAGAATTATAGGCTACTACTATTAAAAAAAAAAACGATTTCACAATACATTTAGCTTCTAATAGTCAGGATATATGGGAGGAATACAAGAAGGCGCTAAAAGAAGTGAAACGGAAAGTAAAAGCTGTGCAGAGAAGGGCGTATGATAGGTGGAGGGGAATGATAGATGAAAACTATTGGGGAAGAAGTAAACTATTTTGGAAGGAGATAAAAAATCAATTCAAAATAAGAGGAAATGCGTTATAAATAATATAAAGACTCTGAATGGTAATGTGGTTTAGGATGATACGGAAGTTGAAGAAAGACAGAGGGAATATTTTAAGGAATTACTTAATGCTGGGAAGGCACATGAAGATGAGGAAAGAAGAGAACCTACAGTAGTAGGGAATAATAGGGAGGAAGAGATTAGATGTAAAAATATGGGACATAGATCAAAGAATAAAATCGTAAATGCTATGAAGAAAAGAAAAAGGGAAATCCTCGGGGTTGGGTTCACAAATAGAAATGTTAAGAAAATGAGGTAATTGTGTCGTGGAGTGGCTAAGGAGAATATTTAATACTTGCTGGGAAAGGTGCGAGGTACCACAAGATTGGCAAGACTCCTGTCTTGTGGCAATTTATAAGGGTATGGGGGACAATAATGAGTTTGTTAATTACAGGGGAATAAGTTTATTGAGTGTTGTAGGTAAGGTATATGGACGAAATTTAATAGAAAGAGTTAAAAATATTTCTGATAAACAGATTGGACAGAAATATTGTGGTTTTAGGGATGGCTGATGATATGAAGAACAGGTGTTTATCTTGAAAGTGCAGGCAGAGAAGTTCTCAGAAAAGAAGATAACGTTTTTGCATGCTTTCTTGATTTGGAAAAGGCATATGAGAATGCAAAGCTGGAAGTTGTAGAGATCATTAGAAAGTTTTGGAATAAAAGGTCTGTTATTAAAAGCGAATAAAGCATTTTACAGGAACAGTGGAATATGTGTTAGGATTAACATTAGGTAAGGGGAGCAATTTAAAGTAGGAGTGAATCTTTGCAAGGTTGTGTTATGTCTCCATAGTTGTTTAATATCTTTAGTTATACAGTTAGAAATATGAATAAAATTGGGGAAAAACTAATATCAGTCTGCATGAGGATAATTGAGAGATAAGCGTTGGTTGCTGATACAAAAGAAAAACTGCCTGATTTGGTGCTTGGAATTGATCGAGTGTGCCAAGGATAAGGATTAAAAATTAATCCTGCTAAAAGTAGTAATGGAAATTAGTAAAAAACCCAAAGGAGAGGATTCTCAAACTTGGTTGGATATGATAAAGTGAATGGAGAAACCTTAACAGAGACTACAGTATTTGGGTCTTAGGAATGAATATTGGGGCTTTCGGATGCATGAAAGAAGAGATTGGCTAAAGGTTTGCTGAGGGTGAAAGAGTATTAAGTAGCCCTAGAGAATTATGAAAGAAAAGAATATTTTTCCAGGAAGGTAAAAATGAGATTGTTTGAGTGTATGTTTGTTCTAACTTTTCTGTATGGATGTGAGATGTAGGCATTAAACTCGAAAATAAAAAAAATAGGTGAGGTTTAGAAATGAAAGGTTTACGAGGTATTTGTGGAGGAAAGAAAAGAAAAAGAATTAGAAATGTAAGGATAAGGAATATGTGATGATAGGAGAAACGTTTAATGGAAAGAGCAAATCAAGGGGTGCTAAGTTGATATGGACACATGCTCAGAATAAATGAGAATGAACTAGATAAGATTTTTTTTGTCAAAATGATAAGCAATAGGAGTAGGGACAAACCCAAATGGAAATGGGTTGATGGAGTACAGGAGATTTTAATAGCGACGTAGATAAGTATGGATGAAGGAAATAGATTAACGCATGATAGGATTACTTGGAGAAGATAGTACATGTAAAGTTCCGTTAAGGGTTGCTATTTATTGAACAACCAGGAACAATGAAAATAAGTGAACAACATTCCCGATTTGCAACTGACACCACCCAGCAGTTATTTGGGAGATGGTGATGAGCATAATATATATATATAATATATATATTATAATATATATATATATATATATATATATATATATATATATAATATAATATATATATATATATATATATATATATATATATATATGAATTGTGTATTGTATAACATGAGGGACTCATTTGCAAAGTTGATATGAGAACATAG
>JABUQX010110615.1:0-7500 GCA_015478945.1 Trachelipus rathkii | reverse complement strand
TCCCCCAGTCGTGGGGAGAGAAGATGGCGTGTGATTATATATATAATATATATATAATATATATATATATATAATATATATATATATATATATATATATATATAATATATATATATATTATATATATATATATATATATATATGATCTGACTGTTATCGGTGATGGACGTATTGACAACAGCAGGGAAGAGAAGAATGAGAAGGATCTGAGCTGAATAGAAAATAGTGATGAAAAGTTCAGAAGAGGTTTTTCGTCGGAGGGAGAGAAACTGCTGAAGATATTTATTGTGGCTAGCATTCCACTGGAGCAGATAATTTTTTTTTATAAAACTCTAAAGAAATTATTTTATCATATCTATGAAATTTAAAATTTTAATCAAAATTTTTAATCAAAGAAAAATTAATATTTTTATATAAATGAAGAGGAGGAGCAATAAAATTTCATATCAAGTTCTTTCGATACGCTCAAAATATATAAATTGATAGTTTAACAAAATTAGTTTTATTTGAGGAGAAGCAAAATATCCAAATTAGTTCTTTTCGCCAATTTTAATAACAAAGCATAACTTCGAATTTAACAATGATATCATAGATAGTCCTCCAGTATCTAGTGGAGTATTCATTTGTCTAATATGAGGAGAATGGATATTTGAGACAGTCGGAACATATGAAGACTTTCTTTCTTCGCATAGTTCTAGGGTGACAGGGCTAGCAACCCGGTTTTATCATTAAAAAAACGAACAGTTTACTTTCCTTTAAATTTTGTACCAACCTTACATATAAACATATAAACAAACTGACGTTCATATTAAATGTTTTGGTATATCGTAAGGTGGTGTCAGCCAAGCTTGACTATTTTTTCTTCAATAATTTTGAAAGTACTTTTCAGAAATTGTCAAAATAAAAATTTTAAAAACAAATTTTGAAATAGGGTGTCTAAATAAATTTATTGCCACACTAAATTGAAGTATTTTAGTGCAAAAGATATTGAAATATCTTAAAAATTAAAGATTTTATGGTCATTTTTGTGAGAAAATTAAAGATTTTATGGTCATTTTTTGTGAAAGTTCAAAAATCAAAAGTTCCTGTCTTTTGTCCACCCCCCCAAAAAAGAACTTTTTTTTTTTTTATTCCATAAAATTAAAGATACCATACTTATTCATAAAAAAAAACATTTTCTTTTATCGGTTTGAAATAGATGAGATTTTGCTATGAGGTCTCCCCTTAAACTTTGTGTTAATGTCTGCTTTAAGATGTCTTATGTAGTAAGCTTCAGCTATTTTTAGTTTTTGCGCCTCGCATGAGGAGTGTAAAATTTTAAATGACTCTGATATATCAGGTACATTTGTCTTGTTATGCTCAGTGAATAAATGTTCATATATTTTACTGGGTTTAAAGCTGTGCTAGTATGCCCTATCTTTTAATTTATTAGTCGTGTAACTAACATAAATCGACGTACAGTCAGACTCGGGACATGCGAATTGGTACACAACATGGTGATTAACTGAAAGGGTATCGTTGGTAGAGAAGCAGGAAGAAAGTTTTCTGGTTTTGTGGTATAGTTTAACTTTGATTTTTTGAGTAGTTTGTAGATATAACGTGGATGTTGATAATGCCGCTTAGGTATTTTTCCTCTTTATCGAAGTCTTTTGCATTTGAAGTTTTAAAATAAGAGTTAATGCTTTCGGAGATATTGTTCGTATTGTCCTGTTTTTTTTTTATAGAATTAAGTTTGTTGATTGTTTTGTTTAATATTTTTTCTATTAAATTTAAAGGGTGATCAAAGCACTCATATATAAACTTATATATATATATATATAAACTTATATATATAAACTGTGCCCGGATTGGGAATCGTTTGATGTTGAAGTTAAAAGAATTAAACAGAACCTGATCAACTGTAACCACCCTTTAAATTTAACAGAAAAAATAATAAACAAAACAATCAACAAACACTGTAAAAAACAGGACAATACGAACAATATATCTGAAACTGTAGTGTGGGATGGTTTAAACCATTTGGTTTAAACCATTGGTTTAAACCATGGTTTAAACCACATAAAAAACCAATGGTTTAAACCATAAAAAAAACCATGCCTAAAATATTTAAAAATATATATTTATTAATGGTTTTCTTTAGCATGTTGATATGATTTTCTCAGTTTTTCAATCAAAGAGTAACTGAAAGGCAATAAAAAATTTTCTGCTGATTTTATATTATTGTGAGAAATTAATAAAATATAATATATATATATATATTATATATATATATATATATATATATATATATATATATATATATATATATTATAATATTATATATAATATATAGTATATAACCTATATATATATAGTTATATATATAATGTATATATATATATATAGATTATATATATATATAATATATAATTTAAATATATATATATACTATATATATATATATATTATATATTATATATATATATATAATATATTATAGTATATATAATATATATATATATGTAAATTAAATAATGAAGATGCTCTTGTTTCGAGCTCTTGAGAATTCATTTTCTACCATCGATGCCACATTTAAATATTTTTATTATAATAAAAACTTTCATGGTGGATTGTGTGGCCACAGGCATTAACCAAGCTAGAGCAATACTGTAAAAACTAATGATCCTTTTATATTTGGAAAAATAATGAACATAGCTAGAACAGCTTAATCCACACTCAACAGACAAGATTACAAAAAGTAAAAAGAAATGATCATCAGGCAGTAACAGAAGCTCACTTATTTATTGGGGTATATTTTAACCCAAGAAATCAGATCGCAGAACTTCCTTTTAACCAGAGGATGAGTATTCAAAAGTAATGGAATTTATGGAAAATGAGTATCCTGAATTGATTGCCGATTTGTATCAATTTAAAGACAAATTCTCCTCCATTTTCAGTTTAAAAGTTACCATTTGATGAGTCTCTGTTGTAAGCAGTGACTCCTTCATCTTGGTACAGACTCTCAAAGAAAAATTAGATGAGAAAGATTATATATAAATAGTAAGCATATTGTCAGAAACTTCATCAAATGCTAATGCTGAAAGGGTATTTTCAACTTTCGGACTTGTGCACAAGCAACATTAAGAAATAAGTGGAACAGCTAAAGCAGGAAAATTAGTTTTGTTGTATAAAAATTTTAATATGCATAATTTTCAGGTTCGACTTTTAATGATGAATCTCTCTCTCTCTCTCTTCTCTCTCTCTCTCTCTCTCTCTCTCTCTCTCTCTCTCCTCTCTCTCTCTCCTCTCTCTCTCTCTCTCTCTCTCTCTCTCTCTCTCTCTCTCTCTCTCTCTTCTCTTCTCTCTCTCCTCTCTAATATATATATATATATATTATATATATATATATATATATAATATATATATATATATATATAATATATATATAATATATATTATATATATATAATAATATATAATATATATAGCATATATTATATATATTATATATAAGATATTATATAATATAGTATAATATATAATATATATATATATATTATATATAAATATATATATATATATATATATTATATATTCCTACTATTCAAATATTAAGCGTAAATAAGAATTTCATTTGTATCATAAGGTAAATATGAAATAAATTTCTTTATGCGTTTTTTTTTTTTTTAAAATAATTAAAGTATAACATTTTTTTCAGATAGAGTTTATATATTATAATATACCCTCTTATTTTTTACTTTATGAGTTTATGTAAAACTCCAAAAAATAATAATTTAATTTATTATTATTACAGTTATCAAAAATTTAAAATTTAAAGAATCTAAAGAAATTTATTAAGGAATTTTAAAAATGTGTTAGCACATGTGCTAACAGTTTCCAAGTAGTTGATTTTTGCCTTAAAATCTTATTAAAACCAATAAAGAAACTACATTAAAAACCATCAAAATAGCATAAAAACCCATAAAAACCAAAAAAACCATTGGTTTATTTGGTTTATTTAAAAAAACAATGTTTTTTTTTTTTTTTTAAACCATGGTTTTTTTCCAACCCTATCTGAAAGCATTAACTTTTATTTTAAAACTTCAAATGCAAAAGACTTCGATAAAGACGAAAAATGCCTACGCGGCATTATTCAAACGACCCACAGTTAAAATCTACAAGCCAATTCAAAAATCCCAGTTAAACTATCCTACAAATCCAGAAAACTTTCTTCCTGCTTCTATACCAACGATACCCTTTCTATTAATCACCATGTCGTGTAACAATTCGCATGTCTCGAGTCTGACTGTACGTCGACGTATATTGGTTACACGACTTATAGATTAACAGATAGGGCATACCATCATCGCTTTAAACCCAATAAAATATGGAAGCATTACACGACGGATCATAAAGACAACTGTAACTGATTATCAAAGTCATTTAAAATTTTACCTCCTCATGCGAAGGTCAAAAACTAAAAATAGCTGAAGCTTACTACATAAGACATCTTAAAGCAGACATTAACATAAAGTTTAACATAATGTCCTTTAGATTAAATATAATATGAAATGCTACTAAAATGTAATAATTTATAATCTCAAATCTTCTGTTAAATAATTCATTCCAATGTTAGAATCGAAACTCTGCGAGATGTCCCAATTTTGACGAACGAAAATCGCGTTAGATCTAATACAAAGAAAATTGTTTTCGGCTTATGTTTTTATTTTCGTCTTCAGTTTTAAAAGAAAAATAAATAACATATTTTCATAAATAAAAAAGATAAAAAAAAATTTCCTTGTGAATGGAATTACGAATTTGTTTATAGAAAAACAAGCAGTCCTTGACCTTTTTTGAGCCCCAAATTTTTTTACCTGCCCTTGAACCATTTTTGAACCTTACCTTTTTGGGCTTGACCTTTTTTGAGCCCAAATTTTTACATGCCTTGACCTTTTGGGCCTTTACCTTTTTGGGACTTTACCTTTTTTTCGACCAACCCTTCCTTCTTCCATGGGTCATTTTTGAGAACCCGGATTTTTGAGAACCCTAATTTTTTGAGAACCTAAATTTTTTTTGAGAACCCTTAATTTTTGAGAACCCTAATTTTTTGAGAACCCAATTTTTGAGAACCCCCAATTTTTACGGCAACCCTGATTTTTTGGCAACCCTTCTTCGAAAGGTGCGCCAAACGGTTGCGTCAGCCACCGTTGTACGTATTACCCCCCTATTTTACGCCCTAATTTTTTCGACCGTGCGGCCATTTTGCCCACGGTAATTTTTGGCTAACCTTTAGGGGCTTAGCCCTTTTTGATGTCGTAACCTTTTGACCATGATATTTCGACAACCCTTTGGTCTTCCATGGGTCATTTTTAGCCCACGGTAATTTTGGTCATCCATGGGTAAATTTTGGCCCACGGTAATTTTCGGACCATCCCTTTGGTCTTCCATGGTCATTTTGCCCACGGTAATTTTCGACCAACCCTTTGGTCTTCCATGGCTCAATTTTTGGCCTACGCCAATTTTCTGCGCCACTCGTGCCCCACCCGTCACATATTTCGTTCCTAACTTGAAGGCATGTATGGACCTACCCTAACTTGAACACCCACACACACACACACACACACACACACACACACACCACACACACACAACACACACACACACACACACACACACACACACACTTTATACACACATTCACTATGACACTTATACACACATTCACTTATGACACTTGACATGTTACCATATACACTTAAACATTTACACTTATTCACACATACAAACACACACACTGCCAACCATTTGGTCTTCCATGGTCAATTTTGACCCACGTAATTTTTTGTCCTTCCTTTATACTTAGCCTTTTTATATGTCTTAAAACCTGTTTTGAAACATGATATTTTCAGCCTTGTTCCCTGCCATATATACCAATGGGTTCAATTTGACCCACGCTAACTGATGCTTTGATGGTTCCCAAATCACCAGTAAGAAGTACCTAGGATGTTCTATTAGTGATCTATGATTATTCTATTGCCAGGTGACTGCCAAGTGAGTGCCAATGAGTGCCAAGTTAGTGCCAATGAGTGCCAATGAGTCCCAAGTGAGTGCCAGTGAGTGCCACATAGTGCCAAGTGAGTGCCACATATGCCAACTGAGTGCCATTTTTTCAAGCCTTTTCTAGCCTCCCCTTAGCCCGAATAGCCCTAATATGGGGTCTACCCCTAGGTAATAAGGTATGAGGATTCGAATGGTGCTATATTACAATCTGCTAGAATGCTTCCTACTACAAGTTAGTATTTTATAACACTTATAGCATGACAGAATATATATCTAAAGAGTTACACAGTTGAGATAGTGATCGCAAACGTTTTCCGAGTCTGAGTCCGCGTCCGCAGGTCAGCCCATCCGCGAAACCCCGCCTTGCGTGCCGCCCGCAGGCGGCAAACATTACCGCGTATCCGAAACCGACGCGTTGCGCCCGCAGGCCGCAATATTTCCGCGTAACCGCCGCCCGCGTGCGTCCGCAGACGCAAAATTCCGCGTGAACGAAAAATATGATATCAATGTAAACTATTCAAAGAATTTCGTTTCAAATATACTATGAGTCATTCATTTTTACTACAAATTGTACGAAATTTTATAAAAACATATATTTTACATACCTTAAAAGCAGTAAGCAGTAAAACAATAGAGGTGTTATTACCTAACACCTAGGGGATTATTATGCTTTTGTTTTTTTACTGCTTTACTGCCTTTAACTCTTTGCTTTACCCTGCCTTTAACTCATGTTTTTACTGCCTTTAACTTTCTGCTTTACTGCTTTAATTTTCTGCTTTACTGCCTTTAACTTTCTGCTTTACTGCTTTAACTCTTTGCTTACTGCTTAACTCATGTTTTACTGGCTTTAACTTTCTGCTTTACTGCCTTTAACTTTCTGCTTTACTGCTTTAACTTTCTGCTTTACTGCTTTAACTTCACATACATTACATACCTTAAAGCAGTTAAAGCAGTAAAACAATAAGTGTGACCTAACACCTAGACCGGATTAGTAGCGCTTTGGTTTATACATGCTTCTACGCTTTAACTTTCTGCTTTACTGCTTGAATTTTTTGCTTTACTGTTTTTTATTACTATATATTTATTAACATTATGTTTTCTTTTATATTTTTATTTGTTTATTACTTTTTTATTTATTATTCTATTTTTATTTGTTTTAACACTTTTTTATTTTTTAATTTGTAATGTAAGAATAAAAAACACACAGAGATTTATATTTAATTTGTTCAGTCTCTCGATAAAATTGTACGGAAATTTTTATTAAAAACATATTTACGATCCTAACACTTAAAACAGTAAAAAACAGTAAAAATTCAATTAGAGTGTTGCTTTAGGGGCCAAAAAAAAAAAAACAAAGGGGTTTAAGGTAAAAAGTTTTTGAAAATTTTACTTTTGGCTTTTACTGCTTTAATTAAAAACTCATTATTCCATATCTACTGACGAGTATGGATGTGATTCTTC
>JABUQX010110614.1:0-50106 GCA_015478945.1 Trachelipus rathkii | reverse complement strand
GTCTTCTCCTCCTCACGTTTGTGATAGTTGTAGAGAGATATATTTTTTTTTTTGTTTTCTTTTTTTTTATAACATTCAACACTGGTCCGCTTAGCGGGGGGTAGTGGTACGTCCCTCTCCACTCACACTCCCCTCATCTCGCCCTCACCCACCTCCTCCACCCCACTCTATCCCTCGGCAGCACCTACCCTTTCCTCCCTCATCCCTCTCCTCACACACACAACATGCTGCAATCCACCTACCTTCTTTGGCTTCCCCCTTCCTTTCTCCTTCCTTCCCCTCCGCTCCAAACTCTTCTTAACCACTCTTCTGTTCCTCCATTTCACTAGATGCCCATCACCATCTTAACATTCCCTCCCGCTCTTCCCACAACCACAGTTCCTCCAGACTCACATCTCTCCCTCACCACCCTAATCCTAATCCTCCTCCCTTCTGCTAACCCCACGAACCGCTCTCAACCCTCGCTTATCAGGAGTTTTAATTCCCAACTTTCTTCATGGAAGCCACTTTCAGCTATGTCAACCCCACGTTTCATAACCACTTACAATCATTTCCGCGTGTAACAAAATTTTTGATTCCAACATGCTATTTATTATATTGTGTATTAATCATAGTGAATATATCTATATAGTTATATAGTACTACGTAGTATATACACTGGTTATTTTGCTAGTATTAATACTACGCCCAAACCTACACTTCCACTATACTAGTAACTTTTATAATATTATATATTAACGATAGTATATATATATTAATTATAATAATAATATAAATTTAGTATATAATATATATATTATAATATATATAATAGTTTAGAATATATAATTATATGTTTATAAGATATAATTAATATATTAATAATATAATAAGATTAATATATATATATATTATATTATTAATAATATATAATTTAATATATAGATATATAATTAATAGTTAAACTAGGGTATATATAATATATAGTAATATTATATAATATATAGATATATAGATTTATAATATTACTATAGAATTAATTATAAGTATATATGTTTCAATCATCGATTACATATGCATCGTATACCTTCGAACTATATAAGATATAATGGATAGTTGTTCCAGATTGTTGCAGATCTCTACATGATATACTTATAAATATATCTTAATTACGTTATTTTATGAAATATAAGTAAGAGTCTATATATACTGGGCATTAGTTCCTTACGGGACCCAAAAAGAAAACCTAATACTCCCAGCTATTTATATAATATATATTATAATATATTGGAGCCTGCGAGTATATATCCTCAGCATATGTTCTTGAACTACAAAAGGATATTCCAACACTAGAGCTATAAGGTATTTATGACAATTGCGTTCGCTCCTACCTTTGATACGCTTTGGAGAAAAGAGAATTCTATGCTTTGTCAACAAAGACCAAACGACTGAATTTTGAAGGCGGAACACGAAGCTAAAAGTTGGAGGTACAGGAAACTACAAGATAACTTCGTGCTCGAAGCGCTAGGCACAGACTGGACATGTCGTCAATGATGGGGAGAACAGTTTGGTCGAACAGAAGCCCTCGTCTGTATATCAAGTTATGCGGGTGTGACTCAGTAAAGCGGTAGATCGCGTCGGATGGGACTCTAATGTATGTATATCCTCATCGGATCTCATTTCTTGATTCCATATAAGTTAACAAGATAAGTATTCCTTTAACACTGTAGTAGCCTTAGTAAGGGTGTTTATCTTATGACAAATTGGTTCGTGGCTTTTCACCTACCTTTTTGGAACCATGACGTTACGTTTTGGAGGAAGAGACATTTGGCTATAGTCTATGTCTTCAGACAATTAATAGACAAAGAAAATCTGAATTCGCTCGTTTTGAAGAGACAGGAAGCTAGCGGTAGGATAGAGGAAAGTACTGATACGTTGTGTCTAAAGCAAGGAGACCAAAGCAGCAGTCGCTAGTGAAATGGGCTTTGGATTTATTTCGATCGTTAATGTTGTCATTATGCGGGGTCGTGGTGCTGAAGTAGAGCTATAAGTGCCCGTCGGATCGGGACGCTACAAGGAAAAGGATTTACATACGAATTGGGCAACTGCACCGTCTGGCCTTCTCACTGTAGTACAGTAATCTCATTGGGGCAGGTGTTTCGATATTAGGGTACCCACCATTAAGGTAATTTGATTGATATCGAAGGACATTATATTTAATCAAAGAGAGTGTAAGTGAGGTTTTTTTTACCTGACAATGATTTTTTTCGAGAGTAGACAAGCCACTGGCATGTATTAGACGTTACTCCGCAGTCGTGTAAGAACTTCCACAGTTTCTCGGATAAAGTCTTTCCTGACAGTCATTCGAAACTTCAAAGTGACGATGTGCGTTTGCGCATATATAGCATCGGGAGATGATATGCCCTGCCGGAACAAATGGAATTCAAGGTACGGAGATTGCTTTCACAGTTCCCAACCATTAATTAACGAAGAAGCAGGAAACCTGGGATTGCGTACGCCTGCCAGTCGTAAGGCTTCGATGAGGTAAACCATTACAGTTGAGGGTCAAGAGAGAAACGCTGATAAGATTCCATAAAACTGATGAACATATGCCTAACTGCGACCGTATATTTGTGTTTTTACGAGAGGAGAGAAACTTTTATCCGTTTTCATTCAGTCTAACTATTTTAGTATTGGAAGATGCTATTCACAACCTCCGCTTTGAAGCCCTCCAACCCGCTATATGGTCTACATCCAAGATCGTTCACCGCATCTAATTTCTATATAATATTATATTATATATAAGTTTAGGTGATATATGGGGGTAGGTACGTCATATAACGCCACCTACTTCCATGTATCATCTGATTATTTATCATTATTGAGTAGTCTAGGTAATATCTTAAATAATACGTATACTACCATAGTAGGAATAATAACATATGGGAATTTGTTCTATACCCGCTTGATTACCTGTACGGTAATTGAAATAATCTTCTGGGTCTTTGGTTCAGCTAAGCGTGCTAAATTATTAATAAGAAAAGTAGATAAGCTCTATAATTTATTGATATAGTATTAGAATTTATATATTATTAATTTCTTAAAATATAAATCTATATAATAGAATGTAGATATATATATTTATAAATATATATATTATAATATATTATATTATCAATATTATATATATAATTGTATATATAATAAGATATATTATATCTATTATATCTATTATTTTATATATAATATAAGAGATATATATTATATATATATATATTTTTAAAGATATATTATATTATATATTATATTAATATAATATATTATAATATAATATTTATTATATAATTATATAATATTTATTAGATTATATATTATATTATATTAATATATTAAATTATATTTAATATATATATATTAATTATTATATATATATTTATTATAATTATATATTATTAATATATATTAATATGAATATTGTGTTGGTATGATGCATTAAAAAAAGAAGCTTGAATGAGCATGTGTTATTTTTATTTTTATTAATTGATAGAAAGATAAAATGAATAAAGTGAATCTATGCTATACTTATTTTTTTTTTTGACTTTTCTTATTATTTATTTTTGTATAATTTGCATCTCAAATAGGAAAAACGTGTCTTTAATAGCTAAAAGATTATTATTTCTATATTGGTAATAGGATAAATTTTTAGTTAATTCCTTAATATAAATTATAATCAATTACTAAAAAAGATCAGTAAAATAATTATGAGAATGTATTGAAGGTAACTTTAGAACCATCCGTTTTATTTGGGTTAATAAATCGACGATCTTAACGCGGTGAGATGCATTTTTGCATCACCCTATGTTTTGGGTCAATAGAGGCATCTCGAGAAAAAAAAAAATCATATAGCGCTCATTCTTATTATGAGGTTCTTGATGTTGAAAGATTAGTAAAATACAACAAAAATTCTATTTAAAGCGGAATAGTTTCCCTAATATTTATAAAGTTTAAATAATTTCATACCGTATTAGCCTATATTTTAGTGATAATCCTTTTATTGATTCCCGGGCGATTGGTAGCACCTAATTCAGGGTTTGCAAAGAGTATATTTCTTTGCAAGCACTAATAGCTACATGTATTCGCTCGTTTAACAATGTGACGGCTGTGCCTACACTAACTACGTTTAGTAAGGCGCCTAATTCATATGAGCCGACTTTAAAAATATAATGAGGAGAAATTACGCCATTATTGAATTTGTGCACCAGGCTTGTCGTTACTTTAGGTCTCTATATAGGTCAGAGAAAGTAAGGAATTACAGGAAGGCGGTACTAGAGACGTCGAACTACGGCTAATCAAAGTTTTTTTTATATTTGAAGATATATAATATCTTCAACCTATAGAACATGCTGGATACCGGATAATATTGCCTTGTTAAGCAGGTAAGAAGGAATACACATCGCCTATTCTAGCCTATTCTATGTGAATGATTAAAGAGATGAATTCTTTGGGACGGTGTGTGTGATCTCATATATTAATGAATCATCGTATTTTGTGATTTGGTTCGAGAATTATTTATATCTCTCGTCTTTTTAGATTTTAAAATGAGAAGTAAATATATCCTATGTTTTGTATCTTTCATATCAAATATTGATACATTAATGTGATTGTGTTATGGATAAAATATTCTTATTTTGAGGATGTGAGCTCTCGCTTAATATGCACCATATAATCATTTAAGTATCCGTACTGATCTTTGGACCTAGGTAAGCTTGTGACAGAAGCTCTACTGCGATGTTCTAAAAACTTCTCATTTTGATCTAAAGATGTGATTTATTTTAGATTCACATTTCTGTAGATCCGTTACATGGTTTATCTTACTTCTTCATGCATACCTTCTATTCGTTCGCTGGGATCTACATACCAGGGAATAAGGTTTTCATTTCTATCTAGTAAGAAGATTCCGGTCCTGGTATTTGAATTAGAATATTATATACAGATTTTTTTGTTTTCTTAGTGTATTCCCATAATTTATATTTTTTATTGCTTAGTATATAAATAACATATAAGATATTCTAAAATGAAGATACCAGAGTACATTGGATTACTTTTGTATATGTAATCAACACTGAAGAGCAGGAATACAGATACTTCTAACCAAGCTGTCAGCTTTAAACTGGAACCGACGCTTGATTCGCCTTGTGCTCTCTCTGAAGTTATTGGGAAAACCAGCGAATAATTACAACTTACTCTATGACTTTATACACACATTTCAAAAACTTATTAATCTTGGTAAAATTAAGTTTGGACAGAGTTAGATAAATATGTGTGAGAAAATAATTTGATACTATCGGGAAACAAATATTTGATTCCTTTCTTCGTTTTGGTTGTGTGTATTCTCATTATCAGTACCCCTAACGCCCTAGCCTCATTGAGAGGAGATTACAATATGCATTAGTAACGGTTTAACGTAAGCGTTAATGTTATCACTTGCAGCTTGAGAGTAACTATGCAATGTGCTTAGTCTAAAATATGCTGATTAACTTACTATCGCTTACGTGGTTACCAGAATACTAGCATAGAAACCATCGATGTCCTACGTTATCATCCGATCGCTTTCCTAAGTTCATGATCAGACGTACAGAAATTCATTTATCTACTAGAAAACAATGGAAGTATTTTTGCAGGTGACCCAGAATGTAACGATACTTATGATATCTGAGCGGGAACTTTTTACGGATGTGTTAACTTAAGGTATTACTGAGATACGAAACTAATTCATCGGGGATAATGATATAATGATTGCAGTATTTGACAGAATTAGAGAATCTTTAATTATAATCATTAAGCATTATGTGTAAATGTATGTGGAAGTGTTATATCATTTAAGATTCCGTTTTATTTAATGTAACCTTTAAGGTATAAGCTTGTAATATATTTAAGATCTTGTATATATTTATTTTAGCTTAATATAAATATATACTATATATTATATTATATATATAATATTATAATATATAGTTTATATTATATATAATATATATATATTATTATATACTCTATATATATACTTATATATATTATTAAAAATCATATATTATTAAATATATATATATAATTATTGATAAGATAAGATATTAAATTTTATTATTATAGAAAGTTTTTATTATCCTTATTTTTACTTTCTTAAAATAAATATTTACATGGAGTAGCTGACATTAACAACAACCCAGGTTCAGATATTTGAAAAACATGTTTTTACTACCCTAAAACCAAAGGAATAATAATTCTCGACCATTTCACATACGAGGTCATATGAGATTAAGCATTACTTCGTGCCACTCACAAGAAAGGTAAACATTTCCTTTTTACCTGCTTAGACTACGATCCAGCCATGTTTCAGTTTGAATATATTTTATAAATTAAATAACATTGATTCTCGTTTCTTGTCTATACTGGAATTCCCTTTTGACCTGGTATTAGGCTAAATCAGCATGGGATACGAAAAAGGTTATCCTAACTTTAGGCCTAAATTTAGGCCTAAGTAGTCTATTGCACCACATTTTACAGGAAAAGGTCAGTTTGAAATATATTTTGACCTGGACTTAGGCCTAAATCGCCCAGGGTTACAAAAGGATTATCTAAATTTAGCAACCCATCAAATAACACTTTACAGAGATGAGGTCAGTTCGTATCTGTAAGGAGTGCGGAGTGTTGTGTTTCGTATGATGGATTCTCCATTTCCTCCAACCTTGATCACACAAAACAGCTTAAGGTAAGTATTCTAAACACACTACAATTATTTTTTATTAAACAAAGCGAAATATAAATGTAAGGAATAATTGTTATTTTTAAATAAAACAGAATGATTTTAATAAAAATACATGTATTACATTAGCAGAGAAGCTTATTTTGTTATTTTTATATATTTACACGGCTTAAAAGAATTAAGAGAGTAAGTCAATAGAACAAAACGTGGGATAGCTTGGTGTAGAGGGGTGCTAGGGTGCCTTACTGATTTAACTGATTTATTATTTTAAGTACGTAAAAATATATGTTAAAAATTTCACTCCTATGATTTAAGTAGCCCAATTTAAAAATTTGCTTTGATCTAAATTTATAAACAAATAGGTCAATACGTTAATAATTTTAATTCCGTTGTTTAAAGGATATGTGATGTATCTTATACAAGTTTTAAGAAATTTAAAAATTATAGTATAATTTGTGAATTAATATAAAATGTAACAGTGTTAATTAAAATCATAAAAATAGTTATTTATAATAATTATTATGTAATGTTTTGTAAGTGTGTGTGTGAGGCATATGTAGTGTTATATTGTAATGTGTGTGTTGTTTTTGTGCTCAATATATAATAATCAATATGAGCCTGAAAAATACACCTTAAGTCAATAATAGATTAAAAATAAAAATAAATGTTTTAATAAATTATCTAGTTATAGTATATATAAGTGTAAAGTGTAAGGTGTAATATGCTGTGATCGTGATTGTGTGCTAGATGTGGGTGTTTGTAATTTATTTAAACCCAAAGAAGTGTGTATAGTATAGGTTCAAAATATTATATATTAACTAATTATTGATGCAGTACAGCAGCACTAGATTATAATATAAGAATATAAATATAGTATAATAATTTGTCATAAAATAATAACAAAACATTATACAAGAGTAACTTAAAGTTGAAAAGTAAAAATATCAAACAAAATATAAAGAAATCAATTTATGTTATTCTCAAATTCTTCGCTATGAACAATAGAATAAATGATGGTTAAGCAGTTATAAAACTATTGAGTTTAAGACAGTATTAAACATAGTTTAAAAAGCAGATAAAACAGTAACAAAAGGCATCACCTTAAATCCCTTGTGCTATCGAAACACCTCTATTAACTTTACTGATTTATCTTCATTTAAAGTTATGTAGATTGTATATAAATATATGAGTTTAATAGCGTATTAAACATATGAGTTAAAGAGTAAAACATGCGTTAAGCGTAACAGCTCATAAAATAACTAATAGCATACTATATTCCCTATGTGCTTGTAAACCTCTATTGATACGATTTTAGGTCTTTAGGTTATGTAAGTTAAATAAATATATGAGGATTCTCTAAAAGCAGAAATATCAACAAAGAAATGAATGGAGAGTCAAGATATTTAAAGCAAATAAGTTTATAATAGTCACAATGACATACAACCCTTTTTTGTAATTATGGTAACACTTTATATGGATTTTACTAATTTTTACTGCTTATTAAAGGGTATGTGAATTTTAATAATATGTTAGAAGCTCATGTAAAAATATGCGTTACAGCAGTAAACAGTTAAAACAATAAGTGCAGTTCTAATCACTTTAATGTATTAGGTAAACACCTCATTGATTATGATTTACGCTTTAAGGTATGTAATGTTTATTATGGTTTTTAATATATTTGTTTTCTTGTGGGTAAAAAAAAAGAATATAATTGCTAAATTTAAGATCGAAACTGTGATAATTGTAGTTTTACATTCAATTTTACAGAAATTTGTAATTAAAATATTAGTAAAATATAAAAATGCTCTGTATGGTTATAATGCTGGTAAAGTGAAAATGATTTTAATATAAATATATGTATTAGTAATGAAATAAAAATGTGTAGACATGATAGTACTATATTATGTGGAAAGGTTCAGCTATTTTTATATAGTTATTTACTTATTAATTAATATATACCTTATATATTATATATTATATTCTATTATAATATTTTGAAATTAAAAAATATTATAAAATTATTAGTTACTAATATTTAATTGAATATAATTTTCATTCGGCGCATTGGGAAATATTGCGTCTGCTGGCGCACGCGGCGGGCGGGTACGCGGAATATGGCGCTGCGGGCGCACGAGAGCCGGTTTGGCGGGAGGTATTGCGACGCGGTCGCTCGCGCGGGCGGACGCGGTCGAGCGCCCCCTCGGGTGCTGGTTGTCTGATCTTTGCGCGGAGTCGCCGCTACTGCCTGGTGTTGGTAATCTACAGTTAGAGGAGGATTAATATTCACTCTGTTTTTTGATAGTTGTAGAGGTGCCATCAAGAGTACTTCAGCAAGATGAATTCCATTAATTTAGTGGTATCAAAGAGGATCTCTAATCAAAGATGCCTCATCATAAGTATGAACCCTTCAAGTTGATGGTTCTCAATGGATAGGGCATTAAAGCTGAGCATCATAGTTGGAAAGTCGAATAGTTGAGGCATAAAATACCAGAGATGTGTGTAGTTGTTTCGGTGAATGTGAAGTGTACTGTGTGTTGGGTTGGTTTGTAAGTGATATATGGGTAGTGTAAGTGTCTGAGGTGAGTAATGTAGTGTCTATTCGCAAGGATAGTGTCTATGGCGAGATGCTGATAATGTGCCGTCATAAGTTCATGCTGTTATGTAAGTGTACAGTGCTTTATAAGATGTGAATAGTGTATGTATAAGTGTCATAGTACGACAGCCTGGCCTTCTAATGCATATTATAATGCATGATAATTATTTTGAGGGAATGTATGTAGTTGTAAGAATGCTATATAATGTCACTAGATGATGGATGCTATAGTCATAAGTGATTGTGTGTGTGTATAAGTAGTCATAGGTGTATTGTTGTCTTAGGTGTGTGAAGTATTAAGAGAAGGTGACGTGGAAGTTGCTACCTCACTACTACGAGTGTGTGTGTATGTGTGAATGTGTGATTGTTGTGTGTTATATATATTTGAGTTTAATTATTTAATATTATTTATGATATTATATATTTATGGTATTATTATATATATATATAATTGTATATATATATAAAATATGGCCCCCTGGATACAAAGGCTTGACGAAAATTTGGGTTCTACAAAATTGTCCCTGGAAGGACCAAAGGCGTGGTTTTTGTTGTGGACGATAGGACCTGTATGTGTGTGTGATGTGTGTTGTGTAGGTGTGTGTGTTTATGATGTGTGTGTGTGTCGCATTCAAATATATTTGGGAAAACTGTATAGTTACAATTGATGAAACATTATTAACTATAATATTGTTTATAATATATATATAAATAATCTATATTTACATTAATATTAATAATATGATATTTAATATGTATATATTAATATATATATATAAATATTAATATAATACTATGATATTATATAAATATATCATATATATATTATAATAATATATTAATATTATATATATATTATTATTAATTTTACACACTCTGTCAAATCTAGTATGAAATATTAATTATATAATTTATATTGACCTAGCGTGTAATCTTCGCTTTGTTCTACTTGCCGTCACTTGCATTCTAATATATATATTAATATTATACTATATATATATATAACTTATATTAGTATATTTATATATTATTATGATATATATAATTGTACTTATATATATTTAAATTAATTAAATAAGTATAGATATATATATTATATAATAATATAATATATATTAATATTATTTTAAATAATATATAATAGTGTTAGAACCAAAACGAATTTAACATTTTAAATATATTTATTAGCAAATCATGATTTCGGAAATGAATTAATGAACTTAATTGCTAATATGAAATTAGATTTAATACATACACTTCTGTATAGTTGTAAAAACTATTCGAAGACACCCCTATAAACTCGTCAAGAATCCACAAAGCCCTGCATGTATGCCAATTGTAAGCTAAGTTATAATAGTATATACTATTATATATATATATTATTATATTCTATTAAATCCTCTGATATTATTTCTATACCTATCTAATGATCTGTATATATAGTTATTATATATAGTTATATAGTACTATATCACCCTCTATATATATTATTAGTATTCACACTAAGAAGAAGAAAATAATATAATATAGCAGTATTATACGTAATATTGGAGTTCCACGAGAATTGTGTTTGGACACGCGATTTATATCAAGCAATCATCACAGGGCTGACTTCTAGAGACAACAAATAATTATTTAGCGATATGGTATTTATTTTTTATAAAATAATTAGATAAAATAAATTTTTGTATATATAAAATCAGATTCTTATTTTTATTATATTATGATATATCTATATTACTTTATTATTTTATGATTATTATTATGAAATTCATCGGTATTAACATGATGGAACACTGTGTGGCCAGTACTGACCCGACAACTGCTGCTCCGCAGACATAATATCTCTCCATCGCTCATGTTCATCTCTCCGTATACGATACGTTAATCTCTATATATATAATACATACATATTAAATTGATATATATAATAAGATTATAATATATAATTTATTACTATAATCTATTTATATTAATATGTTAATATTAATACATTATATCATTTATCATTATATATATGGTACCTCTACTAGAATATCAATGTATGTGGAAACATTCACATTTTTCGAAGTGTTCCCTATACAATCTCCTCATAAATCCATAGTATATACTAAATACTATTATCACTTACTTATTATAATATAATAGCATATAATATACCTTGTATTTTACTCCTTATCTTTTGTTTACTCGAAATAATATCACATTATTATTAAACTATAATTCTTCTTTATATATTACCAATTTACAATTATTATTGATTTTTTATTTTATTATTATTATTATTATTATTTTTTTATTTTATATTTCATGTTATTTTATTATTTTTATTTTTATTACTTATTATTATTATTATTTGAATATTTATTATTAATTATTATTCATTATATATTCAATTACTATATATCTTGGTTTTATTTGTATTTAAATTCTAAACATATCGATTCTCACCACTTCTATACTCTTACCTTTGAAACTTCTCGATATATTCTTAAATCCAATGGTAATTTGGAAGACCGTGTCCGTCGGGGGCTGGTGGGGGGAGGAAGCGGCGGGGACGGTGTAGTGTGGCGGATAGTGAGGGGAGTGCTAAAAACAAAAGGTCTAGGGTTTGCTGTGTGGCTGTCGACGCAGGTCGGCTTCTTATTTTGGAATATGCCCGGATAGACTCGAAGCGCGTGGAAAGACGTTAAGGCTTGAGTAGTAGTGGAGCGTTACAGAACTATGAAAAAGGAGGTGACAATCGTGAGTTTCGCTCAATAGACACGAGGTGTGGAGTCGATCTTACTTTCATGTGTTTTTCTTTGTGTATAATGTTGTGTTTTGTGTGTAGGTTTAGTAGGTTGTAGTGTGTGCTTAATTACGAAAGATTACATACAGAGTTAGTACCACATGCTTCTTAAGACGTCATCGCAAAAAAGTCCAAGGACCGAAATATCTGACACCAAACTAATATCGTTCATCTATTTATTGCTGGGCCAAATTGCGCGATTGGCTCAGCCAAAAGGCAGGGGGCCGCTTAACAATGTAGGGGCGCGCACATGCGTACGCGGTAGCGTTCGCCTCGTGATAGCAAGCCCCTCTTTCGAAGGGGGCCAAAAAGTCTAGGCTAATTAAGGTCAAGGCCCTTAAAATTTTGGCTCAAAAATTCGTTGGCGCAGAAAAGTCAACACGTCAGGTCGGAAAGTGTCGTCAACGTCAAGGTCAGTTCAGAGGCAGGAGTTAAAATTTCTGGGCTTGACATAAGGTCAAGGCAAAAGGTCGAAGGTCAGCTCTAGGTCAGTCAAGGCCAATTTGTGGCGTCCGGGAATTCCTCTTACCCTATAGCTCATAGCATTGCGTCGAAACTGATCAAGTTCTTGCCAACCTGACACATTATGTTATTGACAACAATGTTAACAAAGGCACGTGAAAATTTATACCGAAAACACCTTCCTTGGGACGATAACACTTCCAACACATTTATAAATGGTCATGGACGTTTATAGAAAATCAATATTTTCAATACGAGTGAAACGGGCAATACAATCAGTAATCAACTTTGTGGGTATAAAGCATTATATGGGATTAATGTAAGTATTTAACAACAATATACCATCATGTAGAGACTTCAGAGTAATCATAGCTAGCATCTCAATAAGACTTATATATAATATAATTCCCATTATTATAGATTATAATATTCTCTATATATATATAATAATCTCAACACCTCTCTATATATAATTAGATAGTCACCTATAAGTTTAATATACGCTTTACTGCCATCATACAATATATTTATCCCCTTATATCACTATTAGCTTCTATATATAAGCTATATATATTAATTCTAAGATGTACCGTTTCTCATTTCTATTACTATCCGTAAATATACATAATTAGACCGTACTGTAAATAATTTATTATTTTTATAACTCAGACAGCTAAATTTTATCTATACAGTAATATTTTATATATATATTATTAGAACTTTCTTCTTCTAATATATTATATATTTTATTTATATATATTATATTATACGTATATAATAATACTAATATATTATAAATATATTATAGATTATTATATTATTATTATAATATTATTGATATATTATATTATATAGTTTAATATAGTATAATTATTTATTATAATATACTTAAATAATATATATATTATATATATTAATATACGTATGAGATATAATATTATATAATAAGTATATTATTATATATTATATATATAATATATTAATATATTAATTAAATATTATATTAATAGTATATAATATATTTATATAATTATAAGTAATTATATTTATATATAAATTATATAATAATATATTATATATGAATATTTTATATATATTTATTATTATATTATATATTTATAATATTAATTTATAACTATTATTAATTATATATATATACATAAAAACTGATGAGAGGTATGTAGTTATATATATATAAATGTAGTTGTGACTATTTATAGGTAGTATACTTATAATATTGTTAGTTAAATATAATATAATGTTAATTTATTGTTATATATTTATATGTGTATTATATATATTATGTTATATGTAATAGCCAGATTATTAAATATATAGTATAATATTTAGGTATTGTTAATAGTAATAGTACTTAGAAATATTATTCATTGTACCCCTTGATGGATTTTGTGAAACGTAGGCAAGAGAAGAATTTGATTTTTGGCAATAGTTTTCATCGAAACAGTAGAGTACTAAAGTGGAAACAATATTAAGGATTAGTACAGTACTTTTGTTTGGCGCAAAGATTTTTTGACCACTTGAAAAAATCTAATAGATTTGCTTTATGATATGCGCGCTCCTATCCTGATCGGTAGTACAGAGGTTTATCACTATTTTAAAAAGCAATCCAAGGTATTTTGCATTACATTCGGCGTGATTCAGACCCGTTAAAAACCCCTTATGGTAGTGAAGAGACGGTGAGATGGACGTCTTCATGAGCTTAACTCTTTCAATTAAAAGCTGGTAACCTCTTAGGCTATGCTTTCAAGATCGCTCTTTTGCCAATTTTTGCGATTGAAAATAGAAGATTGACAGCTTTGCTGCGTACATATGTGAATGGTCTATCAAAAAGCGATGTCTATCGTCCCTTCTCGTCCTTTGGAAATCGTTGTAAAACATTTCAAAATAATGATTTTGGGAGAAGGTGCTTCCGTTGGAAACAGACATATTTAGGTCCTTCAGATATGATTTGAAAATTTCTGAATTATCAATTAATCTAGCTGCTGCGAAGCATCATAAGAAGGTGAATATACCTTTGATGATTTTTTATAGCAGGAAGCCATTAATGCAATCCGTATAGAAATTCAATTGCTACAGCCTTATATGCTCAGCGGTTGTGCGTTTGACAGTTTCAAACGCTTGTTGATTGGAAGACGTTAGGACGGGTACAAAAGATGATGATTGGGTTGTGTAATGTTGATATTTATTTTTTTGGATTCGGATGGACTGCTAGCACTTAAAATCAATGGAGGTGTGCGCTTCCTTTGAGTAAATTGCTGGCTGGATGTTGATATATTGATAGACAAAAGAACCTGTTGAATTTGGGGTTCTGATGAACAGTCCGAAGGTTCTAAATTGTGACTGTAATAGTTTTTACGAAATTTGGAAATGAATTGTTCTAGATTCAATAATATTTCTTCAGAAGAAACTTCTTTAAGAGGATAGAAATTTCACTAATCCGCTTTTTTGGAATCCAATTAATATTCAAAGTAAATATTAAATAGATCAATTTGAAGAAATTTAACAAAAGGAGGCCATGTTTATCGATCTTCTAAAAGGATCCAATTTAAACATTAACTTTAGGAAGTGTGCTCAAAATTACTAGGAATATTTATAATGCTGCTAAGCAACCTAATTTATCACAGGTGCTCATATGAAAATAATTTTTTATGTGTTTTGTATAGCGATTTCAAAGAGTTGTTATAATGGATCTATGGGATGGTAGTCCACTTAAGATGTTATTTTTTCTTGTGGCAATGTTGATTAGTATGTACTGAAAAAATGAGATTACCATGATTTTATGCTCCATCAATCGCCAGTCTCTGCAATTCATTGCTGTCTTTATTAAGAAAGAAATAAACATACCATAAATTAAAAGAGAAGAACTATAGTACTATATTTCAGCCACACATGTACACTTACTCGTCTAATTTATAGATATAACTAATAAAACTTATTATTTGTCTATTTTTTAATTTTATTGATTGTTTTCGTTATCTACTAAGATAGGAATTTTTTATAATTAAAAATATTAGAAGTTGTGAGATCACACCTCCATTGACAGACGAGAACATTAAGAAACAAATACATATCGCTTGGAATATCACACTCGCCTTCAATTCATATACTGATGCTCTTATCCGAAACCTGATCCTATCTACCTTTACTCCATTCAACGCTTTTTATGTAACCTTCAACTACTGTTACTTCATCTTTTTATCCATATTTTGAATGTCCGTTACTCCCTAATTCACATTTTCGTTTATCCCCCCCACTGCCGGCAGACTAATGCATTAGGATAGCTTGTGATTGTTTGAACTGACTTATCTGATATTTAATTGGTTATTTAAACAGTTGTCTACCTCTTAACCGTTTCATTTTTTCAATTCATCCATTGCATCTGTCTTGCAAGCATATTTAAAAAACTAAAAACGTACGGTATGTAAGTGACCTATTTTATTTTTCTGACCGAATTTGGGTTCCTTTATTTATTGCATCTTTCTTGGACAAGGTTACCAGCGTTTCATGCAGCAAACTCTTTTAAAAGTGGAGAGGCTTGCCACTATATTATCTACGTATCTATACTTATATTAGTATATAATAATATATATAATTATATTAATATATATATATTTATATATTACAATTAATATGTATATATGATTTATATATAAATATATAATATAAAAATTATATATATTATTTAATAAATAATATATTATATATATATATAACTATATATATATATATATTAATTATATATGATAGATATAATTATATATATATAATATATTATATATATATATATATATATATATTATAGATATATATATTTATATTTATAATATTATATATACTATATAATAATATTATATATATTTATTTATATATATATATTATTATATATTAAATATAAATATATATTAGCAATTTATTAAAATGACTGAGTTTGTAACAAGTCTTCGTCTTTGGAGAGTGCTATAATACCCTAGGCAGACGCGGTTTCGTTTCTTGTGAACTCTTTCTCATATATTTATCAATAAAAATATCATTGTAGACAGTCATCTCTCTCCTCTCTTTCTCCATGTCTGTCTCTCCTCTCTCTCCCCTCTCTCTCTCTCCTCTCCCTCTCCTCTACTGGGGTGCTCTCTTCGTCGCTTAAACTTATGTATATTCATATTGCTATATATATAGTCTATTATACTTTCCTAATTCGTATACCTATCTCTATCTCTATGTTATAGGTTGCGTGGGGTGGTCTGGGTGTCATCTAAGATATATCTATTATATATCTATATTATCTACATATTTCTTATATCTCTATTAACTATCTCTACTTACATATATATTTTACCTTCATCCTTTAGTTTGTCTCTCATTATTGTGCGTATATATATCTACTTACACTTCATCACTTATTATACTTACTATCTATCCTTACTTATACTCTTTCTATTTCTTATATATAATTCCTCTATATTATCTCTTACTTATATATCTGTCCTATCTAGCTTCCTTATACTATACTCTCATGGTCTCTCTCTATATTATTTACTAGCCTATTCTCATCTCATCTCATTTATACTATCTAAATATATATAATAATATAGTATATCTTATATACTTAGCCTATATCTCATATTATCGATCTATTGTGCGGTGTCGGTGTAGTGTTGGACTTCTTACTCTCTCTGGTTATGTAGTTAGTGTGTAGCTTAATCTCTCTTCTAGCTTATATACTATACTCTATATGCTCTCATCTTTACTAGCATACTATCATTACTACTTATTATACTCTCTATATTGCTGGCGATCCTCTTGTTTACTCAATCTATTATTATATATATAATCATATATAGTATCCTTCTCCCTCTCTCTCTTTCTCTTACTCATATTTGTATCTCTCTTATGTTATTATATATATCTCTATATTCTTCTCTCTCTCCTCTATTCTTCTCTACTTATCGCTTCTTCTCTTATACTACTCCTACTCAGTATCTCTCTCTTACTATCTATTATCTACTCTTCTCTTCCTCTTCTTACTCTTGCTTATCTTTCATTATACTATCTCTCCTATTTATTCTAACTCTACCGTCACTTCTCTCTGCTCCTCTTCTCCTGCGAGTGGGACACTACTAAACTACGATATTTAAAAAAAAAACAAAAAAAAAAAAAATAAAAACGGGGAGATTAAAAGTGCCAGCGTTTCTAAGTCGACTTTACAACTTTCTTATCAAGGCCGAAATGAAAAGAAGGCATGGTTTAACAATTTATAATATTCTAATACCTATGAAGGAGACGGTAGACCGTCAAATATGTGGGTGCACGAACGAAAATGTTCCAAGATAGGGACTCATCTGCCCGGCGTGAGATGATTAAAAGATATTTTTTTGAAATGAGACTTAAAAAATTATAGGTGGTACTTTATCAATTTCAAAACAAATTAGAATATTTGAAATTTTGTGTCGATTTAACTCAAGGATTGTTAAAGCTTTTTGAATTTCTTGAACTTGAATTAAAGAAGAAAATCATCTTCAGCAAAATTTTTATTCATATTCATGTTGATGAGATATGTAACGCAATTTGTTACCTAGTTTACTCTCTAAGACGTAGCTCGACGTGATGGGTTCAACGAGAATTGCATGAGTTGAGGACGATTCTCCTATATTTACCACCTACAGTTAATGAATGGCTGGTACCTATGACAACATCCTATATACCTTTTGATTTTTGCTGTGCTATTATGTGCTAGGTTTTTGTCTATTCACAATTCACAAATGATATTACTTTTTTTAATGTGGTTTGACCTTAGTAAATGGCACTTACTTGTCGGATTAGATTCTGTAGCCTCTTGCGGACCCGTCGGCGTCTGACTTATCTGGTACTGAGGCTACTCGTGAGTATGTAGTTAGATCTACATTGCTTGCTTTGGCCTGTCTCTCTGTAATGTGCGTTTTGTTATGTCTTTCCTTGATCTGCTCTGCTTATAAAACAGAATGATGAGCGTAACTTTCACGCGAGAGGACTGGCTTGTGCAAAGCGCTCGCTTTCTCCTTCATCCTTAGTAAAGGTACCAAAGAATTATGATTGATCAGGGAGTAGTTAGTTATAGTATAGATATATTTTTATGCTATGGGAACTGATCTGTATAAGGCGTATTTTTGCATGAAAGTTGAGTTTTTAATTCAATGAGTATTATAGAAAAGATATATTATTCTTGTAATGTCTAAGAAGGGCTAGAGAGAATATTATTATCATTTATTCGAGGTGTTATAGACTTAATGTGGGAATCGTAACAGATTGTATGCATACTTTTCAGTATTCCTTTTTCTACAGTATAATTTTCGAACCTCTTTTGAACCTTCTTATCAAGAACCACGCCTTTGGTTATCTTTTCCGTTGCATCACTTCTTCATTCACAACTCACTGTTAAACATTACGCTTACTCCTACCTTTAGGCAAATCCAATACTTCTTCATCTTTAATAGACGATTCATTCTTGCGTCAAGAGTTCAGTTTCATCTTGTATTACAATTTGCAACTACTTATATGCAATCTGCTCTTAGATACTATCACTTACCCCATGCTCACTTAATTCTACTATTCATTCATTTCCCTCCTTCGCCTACACTTCCTCTTCCAGTCCAAAGGCTGCCACTACTAACTTAATCATAAAAGGTTATCAACTAATGATCGATAATCTATCCTACCCAGTCACTTTAAACATGCCATCACCATCTCAACCATCTTTTTCATTCACAACACAAAATCAATTATACTTTTCACATTCTGATACGATCAATCTACTACTTACTAATGATGCTCTTGATATTTGAAGAAATATAACTTCACACAACCTCATCCTCCATATCAGATCAGTTCACCTTTTAACCTCCAGTTATTCAAATGTTTATTCCCTCACCCCAAAGCCACTGTTAATACATATTCTTTTGTTGACACCGTATCCAACATTTATAGGTTACGCAACACATCAAAGTTGAAGACTTCCAACTCACCCCTAGTCAAGTAACATCATTACCACTATTTCCAGAAATCGCACTCTTAATCACATCACTCCTCGATGGACAATATGTAAGGAACCATACGAATTTTATATAACATTCAGAATTTAGTGACTAACACAGACTTTCATCCACTCTAGCTACATGTTGCACAAATCACTCATCAGAAATGCACTCATCTCTCCCCCTCTCATTTCTTGTCCATAAGAACACACATTTCACACCCTACACCCCTCCATCTCACCGTTTCCTGCTTCGAAATGCTTTTTATTTCAGTCCAGCGAGCAAATGTTAAAGGTTTATCTTTCTAATACAATTCCTCACGCATCTCTCTTCTATCTATTCGTCATTTATTCCTGCTGATATTCCATACCCTATACATCAGTTATTAGTTTGACAAAATGTATGAATGAGGTAAGCTACGGTAAAGATCACGACCTTAAACGCACTATCTGAGAGCATGCAATTCAGCAATTCCTGTGTAAGAGATAAATCAATAGTGACGGTAGCCGCACATTACGACTGTCTATCCTTTAGTCGTTAGCTTTTCTACGGACTGCAGACCAATACCGACTTGTCGAAGAGTGAAATTCTGTGTCTCACCATCCCTCCGCACAACGGAGATGTAAGATATTTAATCTGGATATAGAGAGGGGTTTATTGTGAGGCGAAAAGAGAGCGCAGTCAAATTTCAGTTCGGGCCACTGAAATGTCATTGGGCGCGCACTATTACCCTATCAAATGTCTAAAGCCCAATTGAGTGAGTGACTCGCCATCGCTGTCGATGTCGCGTGTCTGCTACCCCCTCAGTCCATTTAGTCAACCTTATTACCGACCACAGCAGAACCACTAAAGTCAATAGGGTAGTCTGAGTGAATGCCACAACAATGATGCGCCCCATGTAAGGTAACTAATAGCAGAAGAATATATATATCGAAAATACATATATCTAGAACTGGCTATATTATTAAAATATAGATATACGGTATATATTAATAATATATATATATATATATATATTAATCTATAGTCAATATAACATTAACTATTCAAAATAAGAACTAAAAAAAAAAAAATATAATTTGTATTGTTAATTATATTTGTATGTAACATATCGTTTTTTTAAATCTTTCAAGTTCATAATAGTGAGAAATGAGAAATTTAAAAAATTTGACCTTTCCCCCCCCCCCTTCATGCCTGAAGTTTTAAAAACTTGTAAATAATTATCATACATACAGAGTACGGCTCGAACTAAAAATTACAACGTCTAACAATACAGATATAATTGTATCTCCATCTTTTTAAGCTCAGTAATTGGTGTGTCATAGTATACGTCTGACAAAGTTCTGTTGATACCACCTTATATAAGGCCTTTTTTAGTTAATAGAATTAAAGCTAGTTGAACCCAACCAACTGGTGAACACAACAATAATACTGAACACAATTTCGATTACTTAATTTAATTAGTATAGTTATTTCCAGAAAAACTGTTGGTGTGTCTAATGAAGCGGGCCGAATAATCGTCGTTAGATATGGAAGGCTGCCACACCACGTTTTAAGTTTTTTACTGAGTAAGAAGAAATGAATAATATTTAATTTTACAAAGTATAACACATTCAACATTAAATATTTGCATTTATAGCTGTGATAAATTATACATCCACATTCGAGGATATTAAAATTTAGACAACATTACCGTTCGAATAACTATAGGAAAACAAAATGGTCATTACAACATATAAAAAAAGAAGAATCACAGATCTACATACGAAAACATCAAAACTAGGCTTAATATATGAAACATACAATCATTAAGATTTGGAGAAATCAGACCCACGAGTCATAGTTCAGATGACGTTAAGTAATCTTTATTAATGGAACAAGTCGGTTTTGAGCTTAATACTTAAATAGATTATATATTGTAAGAGATCGGATAGGGAAGAAAAAAAGGCGTGGTTAGCCCCTCAGTGAGGACTTTATATTGGGGCTGGTGTGGCATACTCGCGCGCAATTAAGCTATATGCCTGTTAGTGATGAGTGGATCGATGCATGAGTGGCATATTTTTCAGAAACTGTTGCTGAATATACAAGGTATACAAATAACTAAAATTAGAAAATTCTTGCATCTTTTAAATTTTTCGTTGAATTGTAACCAGCCAATTGCAATTTATCATTTATACATATACGTTTCGATGTCTTATTTTTGTCGCGTGTATAGATTGATGAGCAAGGCTGGTGCTGCAGGTGTTGATTTGATTGTTGACTTATGGTTGTGTTGAAGTTTGGAGATTCTGTGAATGCTAAAGATGGACCGGTTCTTACTCTCGTACTTTTAAGGTAATATACGTAGGTAATGTTTGGTAATTTGGCTATTGCCCTGAAGTTCGTTTGGACTCTGCAGTATATATCGCTCTTTGCGGACAGTGCAGTTAAAGATATAGGACGCCCTATTAAGAATACAATGTTATGGGTTTTGGATAGAGGAGTGTGCCTGGGTGAGATGAAGAGTTTTTCAGAAAGGGAGCCGCATTGTGCAGGTTAAGAGTTTTTGAGGTATGTTATTTCTCTTGAGGTTGTTAAGTAGTTTTCGCTGGTCTATGGAGATGATAAGCCTTTGAAGATTGGGGAAGCCCTGCCGCGAGCTTTCTCTTGGTGCTAACGTAGGGTTAAGTTCGTACTGTAGTTCGCTTATATTTAGCCTCATGGATTGCATTTTTGGGTCGAAGGCACGATTGTGACGGTGGTTGGATATCGTAATTTCTAAGGTGGATTCTGATTAAATCTATTTCTTTGTTGGATTCATGGAATGGAGCAAATTCTAAGGGCTCTGATGTAAAGGGCGGTGAGAGTAGCTATTTTTGTGGAGATATAGTGAGTGGAAAACCGCATTTTATAGGAAAGGATTGGCATGATGGTTTTCACTGTATATGAGAAACAGTTTAGTAGGAATTAGTGCCAAGGAAATGAGTATGTCTAGAAAGGGGAGTGTGGAGTTAGTTGGATGTTCTAATGTATATTGAAATGGAAGGGTTGTATGTTATTTGATGTGTTGTTAATAGTTGTAGGGTCGATGGTGTGTTGGTAGTGAACATATTATTGTCGACATATCGAACCAATTTGCGTGTTGAGCTTCTGGACAGGGAACAGAATGTGAAAGTGTTCGAGTGAGCTCCTTGTGATGTTACGAGCTTTTGGGACAGACGTGGAACCCGATACTAAGTCGTTTTTTTGTAAAATAGATAGAGTGTTGAAATTTAAAAATAGCTTGTTCAAGCGATATTATTGATCATGAATGTAACGATTTAGTATGGAAGGGGTAAAGGGGAAGAAGAGTTCGAAAGTCTCATCTTGAGTGGATAGCTGATTAGGATCAGTCATTTGAATAGAATTGCTAGTGTACGGTACGGATGGTTGAAGAAGATAGAAAGGAAAGGTGGACACTCGAACTATAGAAATATGTGTGTGAAGGTTCAGAGGTGGTGTGTTTTATGATACAAGTTACATTGAACTTGATATATGTGTTCTTCGAAATGTGTATTATAGAGGGGTCTTTAGCTACATGTGTGGGAATAGTCACGCAGTAGAGTTTATGGTGGGAGATTAAGAAAGCTCTAAATTCGGTTTTGCTTGGTGGAGCGCCAAATATTTCAAGAGTAATGAGTGGTGTTAGAAACAATTCCTAAATGGGCTGCTCGATAGTGGTGTCTATGGTTGGTTGATGTAAGTTAGTTATGGGTAAGATATAAGTTTAGTGATATATTTATATATAATATTATGATATATATACATACTTAATTGCTGCCGAGATTTCCACTTAGACTGTCATGATATATAGTAAGGTTATATGATATTTATCAGATTATGCGGATGTCGTGCGCTCGCTCTTTTTAGTATTTTGCCTATTGTAATAGATCACACGTATATTAAGTAAGTTGTTTAAGGCTGAATTGTTTATGCGTATGACGAGCTATTTACAGTGTAGTTGTATGTTGTCTGAGTGGGAGAGGTTTATCTATCTACACCTGTCATTGTCAGTTTGTCTCGTGCTTATGAAATGTTTATAATTACACTATTAATTCTGTCCCTTAATCAATTCCTATTGTAACATATGGTAGATCATCTATAGGAATATGTTTTGCATTTTATATATTATTGATAACTGCGAGATATATAATTGTTAGTGAAGGATCTATGAGACGGCGCTATCTGTTTAATTGATATGACCGAAATCTCTCGGAGGTTACTTTTTACTACACATAAGCATATTCTCTTGTGATATTTTGTTAGCGCAGCAAGTACTCCTAACAATATTTCGCTCGTATCTCACTAATTGAAAACTATTCTATAAAATAAATAAACTAAGGTAAATACAACCCACCTTAATTTTCCACAACAGAGGCAATGACCATGGCTACAGCTGACGCGGTTTCCCTCTGTGGAGCTATCAAGCTTTCGCCTAAAGTGGGGGGGGGGGGCAACAGAAGGGGGGACTAGTTGTTTTGTCTGAAAAGCCACTCAATGAACAGTGGTAATGGCTATTTCTGGGAGTGCGAATTACTTCAAAACAAGGGGAAATATAAGAAGGATTGACTAAATATTTAATAGGAATTTTATATACTAATGAAAGGGACTTGTGGTTTATATCACAGGCAAAAATTATAGGAGGATGAAGATCTCTAATTATAAGAGCTTCATCAGTGGTAACATGATCCAGACAGAAATGAATGGAAATTATCTATTAACTAAGGTCCCAAACTGGGGGATGGTTCAACTGAAAGAATAAATAAATCTTGATTCAGGAACCATGAAGATAATATAAATGGTGACTTGTTGAACAAGGGAATTACTAGTGTTCTGATGAAACGATGCAAAAATAATGTTATGCAACTTGTTTAAGAATTAAGTGTGTCCTGATCGGTGAACATTAAATTAGTTATCACGAGTAAATTGATAAGAATGTAGTATATATATAAAAAAACCACGAAATCAAAACCAGAAATGGAATTACAAACGGAATTTTATTACTTAATCTTATTTCAAAAGTATGCGCATTTCGGAGAACTTGGTAAGGAGATAGTAAATATTAGCAAGGAAATAAATTTAGTATATAGTGACCAGCAGATCGGGCAAACTTGCAGCACAAGGCAAACAAACAAAATCATTCTTGGAAGGGGCACTTTCCACTTAATTGTTCAATAAAAGCACTGTACATATAATATAATAACTAATAAACTTTATATTATATAATCAATAAAATAATATAGGCTATATATATATACACCGTCAATAAAAGCCCCTGAAGTGAGATAAAGCCGTTATATTAAATATAATGAAGAATAAATTATTATATAGCTAAGTATATATACCATTTATATTATATTTCTAGAGGAATATAATAATTATATTCTCCCCTATTTTGAAAGTATTAATAAAAATTTAAAGTAGATTAATAACACTAACCTACCAAACATCCGTTAATATTATATACTACTTGAAATTTTTGACTTTTATTATAAATACCATATACGATATAATATAATTAATAAAAGGAATATTTAAAACTATACTATAACTAATAAACACTAAGTAAATATTATATAAATAAATAAATATAACTATATTATAACTACTAATATATATATATATATATACTACTTATATTAAAATAATATATTTTATTATATATATTCAACATTTATTCAATTTGTGCCATATCAAATCGATATCTTAATTATAACTAGAATGCAAGTAGTTACATAAGCAAAATAGCATTCATCTAAAATATAGCAATTGTGTAATGTTATATATATAAATATAATCTATATAAAATATATGATATGATATATTATATAATACTACAATTCTCAATAATTATACAAATGCCAGTTATCTTCGTTATTAGATCTAATATTATTATATATTACTATAATACGTTAGTACTTAAACTCGTTCACACGTTACATTAGACGATCATCTCAGAAGCACTCAACGCTCTGTACATTTCATATAGTCAACTATACAATCAAATACGTAGGAGTCTCTACACTAATGCCCCTATCCTGTTCACCTTGTCTTATATAGAACATAAGACGCACATGCATTATAACCTTGCTTCTAATTTATGATCAGATTATAACACTCCGTTAATAACACTAATTTAAGCGTATTAGTATGCCTATATATAGTTAACTTCTCTCATCATCGTTCTAATATAATATCTGTTATAAACATGCAAAAGGCGTTACTGAAGTTTTCATCTTTATTTTCATATTTTTATTATGGCAAATCAATAAAAAGAGATAGTATATAAGCTGTCAAGACAGTAGCTGTCTATTTATAGTATTATGAAAACAATTAAATTTAACGAAATAATAATACATAAACTAATAATTCAAAAATAGAATAATTAATAAATTAAAATTAATTAATTAATAAAATAATCAAATCTAAAAATAGATAAAATAATAATAAATATCAATACTAATAATTAATTAATAATTAAATGATTAATAAAATATTAAATATAATTAATCTAGATAATGAGTAACACTCAACAATTAAAATGGAATTCACCATCTCAGCATCAAAAACAATTCAAAATAATCAAGTAAAATCAATTAAATTTAATAACAATTATACATAATAATCAAGTATTGCCAATAAAAATAAACATATCCAACAATAAATAATACATTATAGATCTTATACCACCCCTGCACACCCAACCTAATTACAATCCTCAAACAGCAAGCCACCTCTTTCATATAAGTAATGGGGTACTCAATCATATCGCCTAAAATAAAATACCCCGCATAACACAAAATTAAAAATAAATTTAAATCGATATTTTTAAATATACTCTAAGGAAATAATAATGAATAATAATAATTGAATAAGAATAACATAGTGTAATAGTATATAATTAATTAATAAAGGTAATGTATATAATAACCGTGAGAGAGTTTAATTATACTCACGGATCACACCCTCCTAATTCAATCCGAATAAATGGGTAGGAATAATAAATCGCCTAAAAGATCGCGATGGTGGTGATATATATATATGGATAAAATAGAATGAATTAGATAGATTATCAAGTGAGAATACCTAAATAAATTTAATAAACTTCCCCAACCCACTCCCCAACCCTCTACACGAGAGGTGGAGGATAATACAGAGTAGGAATAGGGATAAATTCTAATAATAACTCAGGATAGGAAATAATAATGAATTAAACCTCACTAAATGAAAAATTAACATCTAAATGATACAAGAGTTTGATAATATGAATTGGGAATAGGTAATTCCCAGCAATGTGGGGAACTAACAGTTTGTACATAATACCCCCCGCCACTTTAATCTTACACCCTTCCACTTAACCAGGATCAGTCTAATAATTGGTGGATAGATGAAATAATAAAATAATACAGTAATATCCAAATAATAGTACCCTAACCTACACTTTAAGTACGCAATAAATAATAAAATAATTAAACCCCCCACATCAACATCACATCACAATAATAACCATATACATACTTCCACCACTCACCACACCCTAACCTTCTGCCTTCGAACTGTATCTACTAGCTTTGAGCATTAACTAAACTGCACTTCCGTATCTTCGTTCATAATACTTAACTTAACAACCCTGTTAAACTCAAACCTTACATGGCACTGACAATAGGTCATAAATATAATTAAATAAATAACCAATTTTACAATAAATATAAATAATAAAATAATAATATGTAATAACGAATAAATTTAAATTAATATAGTCTTAATACATAATTTAAATTTAATATTATTAATATTTAAATTTTAAATTAATTTATATTGAAATAATTAATAATAAATTTAAATAATAAATTAATAAATAATATTCTATAAAAAAAGTAATATAATTAATCATATAAAAAATCAAAAAAATAATAATTACTTTAGTTTCGGGTCAGATGATATATATATGTATGTAAATGAATAAAAATGAAATAAATGGTAATATTTAAAGGAAATTAATGTTCAAAATATACTCATCAATGATGAATTAGATAAATATAACTAAATAATAATATAATATACCACCACTTTACTTATCTTTGCTAACTCCACTTAACCTTAGCAACTTATCACTTACACATGAATAAGTGTAACTACCCCCATTAAACATTAATCCTGAATTTATTACTATGACAATAAACTTTTATATAATATAATAAATAAACTTTGATGAATTAATAATACAATAATAATATAATATATAATATAATAATTAATAAGATTATATAAATTTAAATAATAGAATTTAAATTATAACATGATGACTATGAGATGTTTCTCCCTTATTAAATCCATAAAATATGAATAAAGTTATAAATAAATTCACTCTATACCAATTTATTAAATTATTTATTAATTTATTAAAAATCTTATAGTCATTTGGCCTGATCCTATCCACCCTACGTAAACCTACAAACTAATGATCTAATTATTCCTACAAAAATTAACCCTAATATAAATGTAAATAATAATAACACCCTAATTCCAATCACTTTACATGTGTCCTATAAATAATTTACACCTAAGTAAAATAATCAATAATATATGAGTTCAAAGAAAATAAGAGATAGTAGATAATAAGATAGATTTAATAAATAAAATAATAATAATGCAACTTAAAGATTATATACATAATAATTATGCCTATTGACGAACTACCCTTGGATTGTGGTATAACATTTATCTTAAAGTTCTTTTTATAGTTTGTGAATATGTATTAAATTAAGAGTTTGTATAATTAAATAATAAATAATTAATCTGTTCTATAATATTATTTTTTAATGTTAGATTACTCTATCTTCATTCTCGTTAAATAATATCTCGTCCAATAATAGGATAAGATTTTTTTTTTTTTTTTTGGGAGGGCCTTGAGAGAGGAACTAGATTGTTGGATAGGTGGAAAAAAAAAAAAATAAATTTTATTCCCTGCCAGTTCGTTACAAATAGAATTAAGAAATTTATTCACAGAAATAAATTATTGTTAAATTGATAGCTATTCTTGAATTGATATATAAATCATATTAACTGCATCATCGATGGTATAAGTATTTTATTCTTATGGGTTTTGACTTATATATGGTTAGGATAATAGTTCATCAAAATTGTTTTTTTTTGTTTTTCTTTGTAATTTTCTTTTCTTCTATTATCATTCAGTTATATTCCAGTCTTTCTATCATTTCTCAAATTTGCCTTAAAAAAAAGCGATATGCATTAGGGAACGCTTTTTCTTTTTTATACAACAAGTTTATTTATTTACTATACACAGTTGATCATTATTTAGTTATATAATATTTTAATTTACATTTTTTTGTTTGAAGCCCCGCCCAATGTCCCAAAATTCTAAAAAAATAACTAATAACCAGTTGCAATAAACCATTTATTATTTATATTATTCTCACTTATATTAGGTGTCTAAAATGTCAAGTTCTTCTCTGCTAACTAAACATGTATTTTATTATTACCTTAGACATAACTAAGTCATTAATATATAATATATAAAGATATATATATGACTCCGCACTATACTACCATAATTAGGTTTACGTACACTCGGATTAGAGATATATGTATTGATATCTCATATATTATATAATTATTTAGTTAGTACCCTTTGGTATAAACATATTACTTATAGTTCACAAGTCTCAATACCCATCCTAATTATTCTACGGCTACAATAAGCCCCTCTATAATTTATCAATACCGTACATATCTGTTAATATCCATAGAATAATTGGTAGTAATAATATTAGTATAATAGTAGTTTTAAAATGTACAATATCCTATAGCATCTCCAATCCCCCCTGTTGGAGAAACTATATGTTTATATAATAATCAATATATCAATAATTTTAATCATTTTATCATTAATTAATACAATGCCAATATTCATATCATATTATAGTGTAATTACGTTTATTGTATATCGATGTATTATATATAAGGAATATTGTAATAAAAATATATATAGTGTGATACATAATATATGATTATAAAGTAATATTAAGTAAATTATATAAATATATATTTAATATAATATTATATTATATATATTATTAATATATATATTATATATTATTAATTAATTATATAACTAATTAATATATTTATTAATAATTAAATTATAGTATTTATAATAATATATATTTTTAAATTATTTAAATAATATAACATTATCATAATTTAAGATTAATTTATAAATTTTTAAATCAATATATATTAAAACGATAGTAAAAAAATTATATCTGGAAATATATTAAATATAAAAAAAGAAACAATTAATAAGTGGATTATGGTATAAAGGTAAATTACCTCGATTTGACTTATTTAATACCACTGGAGACATGGTCACCCCCTTAACCTTACAAAATATAAGATTAGGGCTTATACACTTTATAGAAAAAACAGTTATAAAGCCTCAAAACCGACTTCCATTTCATATGTGGATCGATACAATCATCCATGTGAGTCATCCATAGTCCAGTCCTACACCCTTCTCTAAATTAATTTGTATAGTGGTATTTAAAAATATATTGTAACACTATAATAAAGTTCTGAATTAATAAAAATTTTACTAGATATGGATGAAATGATTTAAACTACCTACTAATCAATAATATATATAAATAATACTTATATATATATATATATTATACTATAATAACCTACAATATAAGTTTTAATTTAATTTATAAATACTATATAATAATATAAAATATTATATTATATAATAAGTAAATTTATAATATACTATTAAAATATAATATAAAATTCAGATATTGTCAATATATATATAAATAGACTTATATATATAGCTACATAATATTATTATACTTACTAAGCTATTATTCGATCATGACAATAATAATATATATAACTTATATATATTAATAGGTAGCCATCTAGTAAGACGCTAATAATTAGTATAGATGTTATAGACCTCTAGGTACTGCAAGGGTAGGGAATATAAACGGGTAGTATAGTTTAAATAAAAACATAAGAAGACGGACACATAAATTACACTACGTATTTTATAAAAGCAATTGTATAAATTGAAAGGATATATAATTAATAAAGTGACTAACTTTGATTTTGAATTATTAACCAAATATCAATGATAGAATTATAATATAATATATTATATATAATTAGTAGTGAAAATATATCCTTTATGTGAAAATAAGTGAGAGCGACTATTATAACAGTATATATATAACATCAATAACGCTATTATATTACTTAAATCTTACAAGATTAACAGATAAATATATTATTATAAATGAGATATAAAAGATAAATCTATATATATAATTATTCTAAATAACATATATAAGGTAGCCTCGTTATTAGGAATATAAAAGGCTTGACGGTTAGTCTGTCCTCAGGAAAGGTAAATTTATTTTTAAAGAATCTGCTAACTCAAATACAAAGAAAGAAGTCAAACGATGGCTATTAGATTGAAACCGAAAGAAAAAAAGACCTAATGAAGGTACTTGAGTAATGAGAAGAGAGAGAGAGAGAAAGATGGATGAAAATGACCAAGCAAAGGAGATAGATTGCAATGGCAGGAGACGAAGCAAGTAGAACGAGTGGTGGATGCGCGGGGCACGAGAGCGACGAGTCAGTGAAGTGCGACCAATCCCATATGAAGAGGAGGAGGGTTGGAGGAAGCCCCGAGAGGCGAGAGAGTCGAGGGATTCTCCCGCCAAAGAGGAGAAGGAGAAGAAGATGTATACTTTTTATGATGAGACTAGGGCCCGACGCCGAGAGGACAGACGAGATGAGAGTTTGAAATCTGGATAGCATCGCAAATATGCTTATAATCATTTAATTGGAAGTTGCCAATTATCCATTATTTCTTCTGCTCGGTTCCGGTTCGACACTCATTAAAATAACTCTTAAAAACCATTTATTCATGTGGATGAAATTCCAAATATTCCAGACTCAGAGTTTCTCAATGTGGGAACTAGCCATAATGCTTTTTAGTGAATCTTCGATGGGGATAAAATAGTGAGAGATGATATGATGAGTGTGTTTAGTATATATAATGTGCTATAATGTCCCAGTAGTGTTTCGTAGTTGGGTAGGTGCTGTTATCGATGTGATATTATGAGTATTGTATGGTGTTGTCGAGGACACGTAGTAGTCGAGTAGGAGTGTGTATCTTCACATAATGAATAGGTATCGTATGCAGAGAGAGATTCATTGAGAACTACGAAAAATCTGAGCTGAAAAAGCATTAAAACCAATAACGTATTATTATTAGTGTTTGAAAGAGTCTTGCATGGGAAAACTTTTTCCAGTATAAGTGCTCAAAAAACTACAGTTAATGTTTACAAATGGTTGTTATTAATTATTTATTTTAAAAATTATATTATACTAGTTAATTATAATTATTATTAATTAACTATTATTATCTTAATTAATCTATTAGTTATGAAATAAGTATGGGAGTGGTGAAATAATTGTCCGCACTTATTTATTCCATGTATTATTTATGGTATTTTTATAACAAATTTAATTTATTTTAAATTTTTATTATCTTAAGTATGTATATATATCAAATATTTATTTAAATAATTATTATAGATTATTAATTATTATACTATGACAATTTTTATTAGCTTAATTATTAATTAAAATATTACTAATTGATATAATATTAATAATATATCATCATTACAATTAATTATATCTATGATATAAAACTCATCGACTTATATATTAATTAATTTTATTATATATAATATACTCCATTATTTCAAAATTATTAAGTCCATAAATATTAATTTACGTGCTATTATTTATTATTATATCTATTATACTAGTATATATATTTATTAATATTAATGTTATATTATTATTATTTATTATATTATTTATTTAAATTATTATTATGGTATCAACAATTTTTCGAATTTTATTATATAGTTAATAATAATATATTACTATGTTATTATATTAGTTATTACCTTTATTATTATTAATCATGTTTTGAATGTATCATTATTCTATTATATTTAAGCTAGTAAGTGTGAGAATGGGAAGGAGTTAGTTCGAAAGTAAAGTAAACTATTGGTTAGTTGTGATGAGGGTTTTCGCTTAGTGAAAATTGGTAAAGTAGTATAATTATCCATGTAGTCGGAATGGGAGGGTGGTCTACTGTTTTCTACACTAAGTCAAGTAATAGTATTAATTGATATTATCTATTATACCTATAATAATACTGCTTCCCAGAGGAGAGAGTGAGTCAGGATAATATATCAATATAATCCAGGACCTGACCTATCGTAGATACTTACGCTAGATGAAAGTAGATAAGATTAACTGTGACGAGATGAATTAGCATAATTCAATAATAAGCAACTAGGATAGAGAATGTAAATTATATTACTAAAGCTATAATTTAAACAAACTTAGTCTAAACAGTATCCACACCCATCCACCACCTACAAACCAAAATAATAATTACAACAATCTATATAACTAAAGACGAAGACTTAACTGAGCGATCGATCGTGCAAAAATATATAATTTAATAAGTATAATTAATAATTAATACTCCACAATTCGAGATTTTTATGTAGCTTGCATATTTAAGTAAATAATAATATGATAATAAAACTCCCAATGAGATAAATTAATTAGAAGAATAAAAAATTTTCCCTCATCAGCAAAGAAAGGGTATATATATATGTTATATTATATTTAATATTATTATATATATAGTATATATATATATATATTAATATATATATATATATAATAGTTATATATAATAGATTAATATATATATTATATATAAATACTATAATATATACACAGAAACGATTCACAATCAGATATCTTTCTGAATATTATGTTACATCTATACTAAGCATTATTATCTGATACCCTACATAGTGCTATACGAGTCTCGTACTTAACATAATTATTAAAATATCAATATAAATATAACGACTACATAATAATTATAGTTGGGCGAATAATCATTATTATGTAATTATAAAAATAATATTTTAGCGTAATAGATAATAATATATAACTATCATTTATACTTATAGAAATTGGTATTATAAGGCGACAATAATATAATAACATTATATAATATTACTCTATATAAATACTAATAAAATAAAATAATTAATATTAATAAATAAACATACTAATATATTAGGAATTATTTATATATATTAGAGGCATCGCTGTCGCCGGCTATATAATAATATAGCATAGTAATGTAAGCTATATACTATATAAGGTTCAGTCAATACTATATAATACGTTATGAGATTATAGTAACAAATATATAGTGACACAACGTACTATAAATAATTATTACTAATATATATATAATAATGCATATATATAAAATATATGAGCCAAGTATCCGTATTGATTTCTGAAATGACTTTTTTCTATGATATTAGTATAGAATAAATCCTGTTAGTATCTGTATCGGTAAGGATGGCAGCTAGCTACCTATAATGATATCATATAAACCTAGAGTGTTGATTGTCAATACTTTAAATACAAGTAGGTGAAAGTATCTATACCCTAATAACCGGGTACCTATGATACTATAAAATCTCAATGATACCAATTAACTATAATTACACATAATTATGTGTATTAATAATGTGTACTTATTTCACAAGTTATTTTTATCTATATATCTTATTATATATAAATAATTATAATAATATAGGGGGTATATATATATAACTCACAATATAAAAATATTATATTAATAGAATATAATATATAAATCAATATATATTAATATATATTACTGATTTTATATATTTTATATATGTTACTTATTTCACAATTATTCTTTATCTACCCAACACGATCTAAGTAAGCAGCAAGTAAATCTACAACAACCAGTGTTGAATAATAATAACAATACATATAACTATTGTGTTTAATACAATACTTTAAATACTATATTATATATTATTATATATAATAAGTATAGGTCCACCCATATATATATTCTGTAACTAATAATATAGATTTAACTTAATACTTTTATAAACATATAATATCACAAGTAATACAAGATAATAATTTATTATTTGAAATTTAAGGTAGAATTAACATATACTAATATATTAAATATAGATAATTTCTACCCACTCACCTACCCTTCATATATATTCATACAAGGATTACCCATTAAAATAATAGCATATATCATAATAAAATATGATAATGAATAAACAAATATAAACTCATATATATATATAATAATATAAACTTAATGGTGTGTGTGTGTTAAACTTGCTCACTGATTGTGCGTGCCGCTATGATGCTGATATACGAATCTAGAGTGATGCAATCCCGGCTTAGTGATGTAGTCTGGACGTGTTGTGCCCGTGTGCGCGCGCGAGTACACGTGCAGTGTGCCGTGTGCGCTAGTGCCCGGTGTGCGTAGTGCAGAAGGTCACAACATGTAGCGTAGTAGCGGCTTGCGTGTGCGTGTGCGTGTGCGGTTGTGTTCTAGGACCAGCGGGTATCGTGGTTTGATGAAGAAAAGGACTATTATTTTCACGGGGCCAGGCGGGATAACTTAACAGAAAATTAGATAAAAAGGGGCTATATATGTAAACAAAGAAATTTATCCTTAAATTACTTCACACTTTATACTTGGAATTATAATAATATATATAATAGTAGATGAATATTATATATTATATAATAAATATATTGTATTAATATTATATATATATATATATATATATAAAACCCCCGGAAATTAATTATTGTATATATTTATATTATAAAAACTAAAAGATTTATTTATTTATAACATATATAAAGTAAACAATACATACATTATTATTTATCGTTTTATATTAATATTACGTAAAATAAATAATAATATTTATTTAACGTTAAGTTGAGTAAATACTATATAGTTATTGATGATTATTAATATTAAGCTTCATCATATCGATCACATAGGGTATTATATTATATTTATATTATGAATTAGTTTACCATTAGCTACACATCCCGCCCGTTAATAATAATAATATCGCCTTTAAAAGAATAGTCATTAACGTTATGAGATTAATATACACATTCAAAAATATTATTAATGATATACTTTATACCGTAATAAGTGTATTAAAAGCCCGATTCTGTACGAGATCTCTCACCTTAACATTGATATATAATCGAATTTATATTCATATGTAGCAATATATATCTATTAAAATTATAAGGAAATTTATAGTATAGATATATTGTGAGGCCTCTATATGGCCCAAAATTGACCGTAGCCAGAGTATATTGCCAAGTGATAAATCAATGTTACATAAACGGGTTTTAATTTAATAATTATTATAATTTAAGAGTATAATATTATATATAATATATAAATTTGTTTCTGTAATACATCTATAAATTAGTTGAATAAAATTATATTTGTTTATATTATATCTTTAATAAACTTTACTATTATGTTATTTATATACTATATTATATAATAAATAAATAAGTATTATAATTAAGATAACAATTAATATAATATAATATATTTTACTATAAATAATTAATATACTATGATAATACTTATGTTATAATATATTATTAATAATATATAATTAATATAATATATAATATATAAATAAATATATATATATATAATATATTAAATTTAAATATATTATAACTATTTAATAATTAATAATAATGAATTATATATATAATAATAATATTAAATTACTTATAATTTATTTTTAATAATATAATTATATATATATTAAATTTATATAGTATATATATAATGATATATTTAATCATATTAATTTTCGTATATTGAATCAAATTATATATATATTATGAATATAGATAAAATTAAAAAATATAATAAGTATATATATAATAAATGTAAAATATATTAAATTCTAATATATTATAATATTAATTATTATATTAAATATTAATATATTATAATAATTAATATAAATAATTATTAATAATATTACCTTTATATTCATCAACCGAGTAACACAGTATATGATATTTTTGTGTGTTAAAATATTATAAAGGGTAATATATAAACCTTTCAATAACGAAAATACATTATAATTATTTATATATAAAATAAACTAAATAAATATAAGTAGTTATTTATTATAATAGAATAGCATAATTTATACAATATATATATATATATATATTATTAAAATACATGTAAGGACGTGAGACCTTATATATCCTATTACTGGGTAGATTATCATTATGTTATATAATACTATTATATATATATTATATAAATAAACCCACCAGGGACTACTAATTATGTTTATAGCGCGTACTATTACTATATAGAGGTATAAGTAAAATTACTCCACTATCACTAATAATAATAATTATAATTGAGACATCCCGGTAATTAGCTAGTAGGTGGACTACTTCATAATTAATGGTAAAGTCCCTATTAGGGTTCTGCCTTTAACCCACCAACTCTGTTATCTGAATACTGTTCATTTGCTTCATGGTCCGTATTCATTAATTCATTACTTTCCCCCTTACCCTTAAGCACCCGCACATGATACTCAACACATTGTATCATTAGCGCGTTTTGCGGTGCCCTGCTGCAGTGATTTTTAAGAACTGACCTCCCTTCAAATACTTCCTTCTTCACATTCTGTCAGAAAGAACCATCGCTGTGCAATTAACTCCTCTCCATATTGGAAGACCTATCACCTTAGCAATTTACTCACCCACTGTTTCACGTAGAAAGGACCTCCTCCAAAATTACTGCGCTTGTCTGCATTTTCTTATGAAACACCGAAACCTCTTCTCCATTAGGCTCCTGTTCTAATTTCTGATAAAGCCCCGCTTCCATTCCTAAAAATTACTTCCTCTGCACACACTCCGTTTGGAACGAAAAGGGGCAACACCTCCTTTCATTTTACTCCTCTCTTTTGAAAATGAACGCTATTCCTATTACCATCTGAAAACTTCCTCTCATTTTTTTGAAGCAATGATTCCCTCCTTCATCTATCTCCTCCACACTCCTCTCGCAATGCAGAACCACCCTCGGTCAGACCTATTCTGCGCGTCGCCGAGTGCGATATACACATTAGAAAACAGCCTTCTAATCGCGAGTGAGTAGCAAACACAGCGTCATAGCTCCATTCGAGAGCAATAAATAAGCCTCTTTCATTTGTACCTCCAACTCCTCATCGAGTGTCTCTTTATGTCAACAAAACTATCCAGTGCCCGCGTCTCCCACATTACATCCAAGCTTACCTGAGCATGCTTTTTGAAACGGTTCTTTAAAGACCTGGCATCTTTCATTTACCTTTAACCGATCCTTGCTAATACCGCGCGATTTTTTTGAACGAGTAGGTTTTCATCTAGCCTACCCAAAGATATTACTATCTAATAAGGAACCTGCAAGGCTACACGATGAGACGCTCGCCAATATAATATGGCGGTGTGAAGATGTGGCGACGCAACACCTACGATCGTGACTACCCACTACCTAAAGTATATATTAACATTAAGATCCTAATAAACCCGACTGCTAGGTCTATCTATACTCTATACACTATCTAACCCCCTACACATAATACAGTTATCTATCCATTACATATTATCAGGAAAGAAGCAATTGAATGAATTGATACTTAATATTTGGATCTTAATCAAAGCTTCTGGTGAGGTACTATATGGTTACTCATTATTGCGATAAGTAGTATGAGTTTCCGCATTACAAAGGAAAATAATTACAAATTAGATGTAATTTGATGAAAAAAAGAAGAAAGTACCTCCTCTAACAATTACCAACCCTCTCATATTTTGTACAAAGGAAACAACCATCCCTGAATCTCATTACTCAACACTCAATTACATTGAAAAAAAAAGACAACTCCTTTCAAAAGGTAGAGCACTGCACTACGTCAATGTTTATGAAATATCAAAAAAGACCCTCACCCCTACTGCAATTAGTACTCACTGCTCAATATATTATGTTAGGAGAATAAATAAAAATATTACTCAACTATCAACTAATTTTACCACCTAGTTGCTACCTACATTATCTTCTCCTTCTCGAAATAAAAGAGCCTAACCATATTCTATTGTGAACGATCCATCTCATTTAAGAGAGAAACACACCCCCCAACCTGCAAGTTCGCCAAATCAACTTACCTACACATCAATTGTTGAGGATTAATAAGAACTAATGCCTTCCATAACTAAGTGCTCCTCCTCCATATTATGTGGTAATAAGGAAATTACATACCTTACAATTCTCCTCCTCGATAATAGTTGGAGACAAAGATGGAACACGAGGTCGCTAGCAAGTCCTATACACACTTTCTCAAATTTTGAAAATGAACATCCTATATCATTTTACTACCTACTTACATTTATGTTTGAAAGACAGAATCCATTCCAAATATTTACATACCGTGTCCAATCATATTTTAAAAGGAAAAAATACATAAATACAAAAAAAAAAGAGATAACTAAAAAACAAAACTTAGACTGACCGAAAAAACGCGGCCCTCCGCGCGAAGAGCAGGCCACCTCGCACCAGTCGGCGGAACACTCATCTGCCCACTATTTTAATACTTCTGACTCTTTTCTTCGAGTTTTCTAATTGCGGAGTTGGGTAAAAATATGTTATTCACTCAAAGGGCTTCAACCTTACAACACCCAATTGCCCTTCGTTTCTTTTCTACTTCGCGGGGCCCATAATACTTGCATTAGAGATTTTAACATCTCTTCGGTAAAAGGGACACATCTAAACAGGTCTTCTGTTTCATAATATATCTTGCGGTGGTTTCCGTTTCTCGTAATCTTTCTTTAGAAAGATCCAAACCGCCTTTAGCTCTTCGAAGCAATTAACTCATTAAGCTGTTCTCATAGTGACGGGTTGCGGTAATGGCTATCAAGTCGACTATCGGATTTAACCCCACATAGAGGGAATATGGGCCCTTCACAGGGGGTCTCCACTCACACCAGCTCTGCTTTTGTTACAACAGTGTGATAGACAGTTACTCTTTCGGTGCTTTTCAGCCGAGAGAGTTTCTATTAAAACTCTACATCTTCTAGCCGTCTTCTCATCGAAAGTTATCTGCCTACAGGATTTACGGCCAACTGTCGTAACTTATCAACTATAGTCATAGCTCCCACAGATGATGGTACGCCGAACTGGTATCTAAGCCATATATATCTGCCTCATTCTGCCAATATACCCTATTCCCACAAACGCTTATTGAAGATGGAACCACTGGCTCTTCCTGGGGAATCCTCCAGTCCGCATTTATTTCGACAATAACATGCCTATTTCACTCCGATTGAAGAGATTCCTTAGATAAGAGTTCACAACAAACAACTAAATGGAGACTCTTCGATCCCGTACAATAGCTTCTAATCCGTAGTGCTAGAGACAGTCCATCATAAGGACAAAGATAATTCGAGAAAGTCACAACTCTTGCCTGGACCGAGTACTGATGAAGATGAGAGCTTTATTGAGAGGCATTCTACGAAAACAGTCGCCTGGCCTACAGAAGAGATATCCCTCTCATGCAAGTCCTGTCCGAGCAATATCTAGCTATATAGGACTACATGGCCAAGAAGAAAAAAAGCCGGCCGCACCTAATACGCACTTGCTACGCCAACCGAGGTCTTAACGAATAATATATACTGGAGACACTTCAGCATGCAGCGCTACCCATGTATAATTATTCGATATGCCATCCCTTTCCTTCATTCAAGCTGGAGGTTACCCCAGGTAAAGGAACATGTATAAAACCCCCCCCTATATAGGGAAAACAGTCTGCTACAGCCCAAACCTAATGTTGCAAATCTTAATTTTTTATACGCCGAGAGTGACGTGTATATGGAATTTTCTATTTTAACTGTTGCAAAATTATTTGAAATATGAATGATTTATTTTGTAAATCTCAAAAGGAAAATTTTTATTTCCCAACTTTGGTAAATTTTTTTAGTGGGACCTCGTCGTCGAGATGTCTTGTGTGAAATCTTCCCAGTGGGACAAACGTATATATATAATAGTAGAATAGCTATTATTTATATCTAAGTACTTTAACCTTTATCGCAGACAACTTACACTTATACCTCTTAATACTCAAGATATACTACTAATCTTATACGCACTATAATAGAGGTTATACTCACTATTATTACATCGCCTAATATTACCATTATTACCACTATTAATTTAGCGTGTAGGCTATTATATGAGATAGACTCCACTCTAGTTTACGATCACCGTACGCTGATTAGAGGTGAGTGATGTATCTCTCTTCTATTCATATATTTTATTTTACCTATAAGTATTGTACTAATAGCCTAGCGCTGAGATTACTACGAATATAATACACGTACTACCCTTTGTTATAAAATGTAATCATGTTGTAACCATTATAAATATTCATAAATGTCGTTATACTAGCATACATAATAACTCATAGTGTGTGAATGTAAAATTAGCCAGACTTAACATTCACCTTCTGAAGAATATATGCTAGTGCGAAATGTAATACATAAATATTATTCATTTATTACATAATTAAATACATAATTCTATAGAACACTAATATTATAAAGGATTAATTACTTATAATTTGCAATTATAAATTATGATTCAAGGGGGTGGGGGGTAATACTATTGTGAGATTCATTCATAAAATATAATACTTAATACTTTGAAGTTCACATCTTACATAATATGATTTAAAATATAAAAAATGTAACTAAGCTTAATTGTTTGTTAACAGGGTAATTGCAAATACTTGTAAGTTGACCTAGCCGATGGTACAACAAATGGTTTCTATATCTTGTAATTTAACTGTCATATAATTTATTATATTATATATAATTTAAAGTATCTGTATCTGGTATCGGCAAATATTTTGGTATCAGTATCGGTATATCTATAGTATATCGGTCCTCTTTTCTATAGGTATCCTACGTCACAACATACCCATATGCATCTAAAGTAGGTATAACCCGTGAATGTAAATATATAGTATTATTATGAGGGGTAGATTAGGTCACTTTATATTTTATATATATATATATATATACTATTTAATTTATAAGTTTTTAAATCTATTATATTATCTATTATTATTATAATTATGTAAGATATTATATATTTATTTAATAATTATTAATATTTTTAATTACTCATAATACTATGCCCACTATAGTACTTATGTAACAGCTATATGACCTTACCAGGTATATATCACCTATACTTCTATTAGTTTAATGATATTATATTTATATTATATATATATTTTATAGTGAGGGTAATATGATAGTGATAAATTTATACTACTCGCTTACCACAAATTTACTCACATACCGAGAAAACGGGGCTACCCCGAGTAATCGTTCCTCCCACCAGGCGGTGCACCAGAAGTCCTGATATGAATAATCGTCATTTGAGTTGAAGTGGTGTTTATGATGTCCGTAGATCCCGCGGTCTAGTAATAGAGTCGCTGTGTATTCATCTTCTATGGGAAAACAAATGTCACAATGGGAATGGAGTGAATGCTTTTAATAATATATTTTAATTATACATTAATATATACATGTATTAATATATATATTATATTTTAAATTATATATGATAATTATTATGGATATCATCTCACTTAATAATATATATATAATATAATATAATATTATATATATTAATGTATTTTAATTATATCATCTTTAAAATATATATATATTATATATATATTATGTAGGATATATATTATACTATCACTATAATATTTATTATGAAACGTCCTACGCTAGGTACTTAAGAGGTTACTCCTGATGACTCTCATGCGAGAGTACTACTGGTTAACAATCTATCCGCGTAGCAGTCTGTAAGTTTTATCTTTCTCAGGGCCGTGCAAGAAATTAGAATACTTCGGCTGTCGAATACACGTGTTTGCTATATAGTTTGGGGTAATATCCAAGAGAATTATGTGACCACTAGATTAGCCATATCCAATTATTACCCCTCACTGAGCCCAAGAGGGAAAGGCACGGATTTATTAATAAGGTAAGTAATATAATCATATATATTATATTTATATCTTATATATATATAATATTATATAGGTATTATATAATAATATAATTATTATATATTTATTATATATTATTATAATTAATAATATCTACATTTATAATTTTAAAAATATTAAATATTAAATTTATAAATATATATATATTTAAATATATATATAAACTTACTTTATTTATTTAAATTATTATTATTTAATAAATAATATATAATGAGGCTCTCCTATTATGCTCTTTAACTTTTAACCTTCTATATTTATATAAAAACCAATTATATTATATTTGTATATATAATTTATATTATATATATATATATGATATTTATTATATATAAATAGGCCCCACTCCTTCAATAAATTCTATCGTGGCCTACTAAATAATACTACGCTATAATACCTTATTTATATATATATATTTATTTATAGTATAGTAAGCAGCACAGCACAATATCACTAGCTATAAGATGTGGGCGCCCTAAACCCCTATGTCATCTAATTAATCCCCTATTTATTATTAATTATATACCTCTAAATTCTCTTTTTTTAGTAGGGGCTAATCCAAAGAATCCTCTATATACGTTAAAATCACTAATTATACTATTATACTGATATAATACCTAATATTGATCTGCAATGGGCTCACTCTCATCTATATATACTAACATAATATAAATAATATATATTATATAATGGTGGTCTGTCAATCCATCTATCCTTATCGAGAAGATAAGTAGGTATAACGGGTACGAATTACCTACTACAAGGGTAGGTGTAGCCCCGGCCCCAATTAACATTTGGGATTATTTTATGAGAGCGTTAAATATATGTGGCGTGCAATGACGTCGACTAACTAAGCAAAGAATCCAAGTATAATTATACTGCTGATAAATACATCAACTCAGAGTAAGTTGAACAGTCATTTTATCGTTTAATTTAATATATAATAAATATATATTTATATAACGATATATTAATATGCGTGTATGTGTGTTATTAGTGATCATACATAATATGTTAATTATATTAAGTAATATATATTATGATATATTACTTATATACCTATACACATACACACTTATACTATACATCCATTTACATATTTGATGTGTTTTATAAAATCTCTCAAAGTTTCCACCGTATATATATATATGCCTTTATATCAAGGTAAATATAAATTATACAAACAAATAAAATCTAATAAATTAAAAGGACGAGAAAAATTATTTGTCACGCATTTCTGTAACTATATGCTTATCAACAATATTACTTAATTTAATGTCTCTTATAAATTCTTATTACTCTTTATGCAATTTTATTTTTTTGTATCGAGATTACCTTAAATTCATTTATTTGTGAGTAATTTTAGTTATATTATTATATCTTAGATCTTGTACTTAAATTTATATTTATTTTATTTGTATCTTTCTATCGTACTCGTTTCTAGGTAAAACCGTCTAGGCGACCCTAAACTGTCTATTCAATAGATTCTCTTACATTTAGTATATCAGCAGGAGATGTAGCTTATTACTCGTTGCTTCATTGCCTCGTTAAGAGTGCTCGCGCTTCTCCACAAAATATTTAAGTCCTATTAAACCTATAAATCGGACCATTGATATTGAAACTAAATGAGTCTCTTAGAATCCGATGTTTGACTCTTGAAAAGCCCAACGCGCGGTTTAAGTCCGTTACTAACATCTTTCCTATGTACTGCAACAAGTGAGTACGTAATATTTTAGTCTAATTGTAAGTATGATGGATGGATCAGAGTCGAGATAACCAGGGGTCTGCGGAGAGGGGACCAGCTATGTTTCGCCCATTTTTGTGACAGTAGCGTCATACTGATAATCTCTTAGGTAGCCAATCACCTAGGGACAGTGTTTCCTGACCATCAGCGGCGCTCATCTAGCCTACGATTTATATTACCACTACTCTTCGGAATGGACAGTTGGTACATTTAGCATTTATTTTCAAACACCGCACCGCAAGTGCAGCCGGTTGCATTAGGCAACCCAGCTAGTCTAACTTAGCAACTATTTTTAAAAACATATTTATTATGGTAGAATCTTGGGAGATATAGAGTCTACATCCAATGAACTAATTACTACTTAAACAATTGCAAATCTATTCCTGATACCACAATTAATATTTAATATTTTTCATCTCTCTGAAAATCTGTTCTTTAGATTTTATTGAGACGCGATTAAATATCTAATTATCATACTTTCATTTATTATTTACTCTTTGAAAGCATTGACACCAACAAAACAAAAATAACGACAAACCAAACACTAACTATCTATACACAAGCACTATACCGACTTGTCTGATATATACACACCTGATGAGCACTTTTAAATACACCATTAACGGACTTTAATATAAATTATTTCTCGACATCATTTCATACTAGTACATATTCCGGAGCCTTTTTCAAAAAAAAACCTTCGCCGTATACTTTCTTGCTCGACAATCGAATGGATTAATGTGAAACTGTCGCACTTTATGCATCCTTACAGTCCATCTTTCGCCGCTACTTTCATCCGCGAGCGAGCGCGCGCGCTGCGGGTATCAGCTGAGTCAATTTATCCTTACATATTGTTCTATTGCGCTTAAATTTTAATATGCATCATAAGCTGCTCAAATTAGTAAAAACTCGCTAATCACACCTAGTACTACAAAGCTCATTTTAACCTAAAATATATCTAAAACCTATATTACTATCATCAGACATAATACATCTAATATAAATATTTATAAATACACTATCCTTTTTAGAAACACAAAACTCTCATCTACACACACACTGCAGAAACACCTACATATATAATATATATAAAACTACAACTATATACCTACTATAAATACAACTAAATCTATCAATATCCCTAACTATACTATACTATCAATAAATATTAATAAGTTATATAACTATATGGCCGAGATTTCCAAAGCTCAATGAAAAATATTCTACAAAACAAATAATTAGCTACAAATCTAACATCTCACAACTCACCTATTAGGAAAAATCTCAAAAAAACTATCAGTAAAACCTTTAAAAAATTCTACTTCACTGCTCCAACCGTGAGCAACAAAGATATATATACATTATAGCTCTACGTATATTACCGTAGAGAGCCTTATTTAATAATATCATGATCAACGCTGAAGTATATAATATAATAATACCTTTAGAAAATTGGAAAAGCTTAAGTAAGTTAGACCTATATATTACCTTATATATATATCATACCTTTATACAAATAATCGATTAATGATACTACTCAATAATTATATATTATATATATATAATATCAACTATATCTCCTCGATCAATGCAGTAATATAATAGATCTCCACTCTATTCCATCAATTAATTATAATATATAAGTATACCTATTATTATAGAAATATATAACGCATTATTTATACCCCCCACTTATTAATTATATATATATATATATATTATAATAATAATATATATACTAGGCTATATATTTAAGATATATTTACACTTACCATACTCCATTTATAATCTCTTCAATCAATTTTTTAATATTTGAGATTTTAAATATCACATTATATTATTAAACAATACCTCATACACTTATAAAAATATAAAGTAAATAGCCCTAATACTAATACCCTATAGTATTATAAGTTATACTCCTTAAATTAATATTAATATAACTATTATAACAAATTAAGTATATATATATTAATACTCTCTAATATTGCTATAATATTAATAATATTAACATAAATAGCACATACAAAATATAATATACAATTAATTCATACTATTACGAGACACTAACACCGGGCGCACTCTCATAATCCAGATAGGGAGCTCGACCGTAGCACGGCTAGCGATACATAACGCGAGTGCATCAATGAGTGACGTATTTTCCCTTACGCCGCTTGCAGGGAAGGGCGCAGGAACAATCCCGCGGACACCCAGAAATACCAAAGAGCGGGATATAGTTCCAGCAGTGTAGATCTCATTCCCTAGTATGAGTAGGGGGATGAGTATAGTCTTTTACAATCCCTGTTTCCTCTCTAACCCCGAGTATAAAGGTCCAGAGAAACTCTACCCCTTCGAACTTTCCTAGCCATCTCTACGGTCAAAATCCCTGGTAGGTGATAATTCTAATTAGTATTTACATAAACATCCAACCCAACATTAGATAGGACCACCAAGCTTTACGTTTAAATTAAAATGTATTTACAGTTTCATATTTGGTATTTGTGTGATATTAATTCAGACTTTTTTTTATTTTAAATATGTTTCATAATAACACCTATTACAAAATTAATTACCTCCCTCCATTCGCCACAAAAAATGTCATTGCTCTATTGTTTTACCATTCCACTTTTAGTATATAGCTTGATACCCTTATAAAATATTTAGTAATTTTAAGATACCATTATGACGGCTCATCTCTGATAAACGCTGAAAGGCCTCTACCTATTATTTATAATATATCTATCTTACATTATTTTACCTCACTCTTCTCTTACTATGAGTTTTTATATCGATAAAAAGACTACTATTATCTATATACTACTATAATGTATAATAAGGCGCCCCTACCCAAATACTACTATATCTTAATAGACCCCGACTGAGCGTCACCTTTTATTATATCACTTTACGAGTATATTTCTACTATATCTATAAAGGTTCTATCGTTCGAGAGAGTCTCTCTGAGTAATTCTGATCTGTAGACATGACCTGCAAATAATCAGGTATAGTGATGCGCCATAAACCACAACCCGCGATAAACAAAAAATAGATGACTCAAGCTTAATTTTTTTCGTAAATACATCACTTCAAATCACACCGCTGCCTGACACACACCGTTGCCCCATTCTTGACCCATATGTATGACTCCACTATACCTTAATAATTCTACCCTTGAAACGCACTATGATAACGTACCACAATGTTATCTTTACCCACGTGGCGCCCACCCAGAAATGTTTTGATTTATATATAATTGGTATTTGAAAAATATTACTGTTAACAAATCCATTACTTACATACCCCATGTACATGGATATTAAATTTATGGTACTAGGGTAGTAACTTAATATTTTTAATGTATAAAATATGTACTGCTAAAATATGTAATGTACGTTTTAGTTCATACATGTAACTACAAAAATTATATGAGTCCAAATAATGAAACTTTGTTCTTTTGCTCCAACAATTTTCCATTTATAATTCTTTAATTAATTTTCATAATGCAACGAAAAACTTCTAACTCCCACCCAAGTAAACCGCTAGCTTCATTTATATATCGGCGTGCATACGCATGTAGTATGCTTGAGGATACGCATGCAAACTTAAAGATGCGGCAATCTTGAGTTTCATATTCTATCTCATTTTTGTCAGCTAATTGTTGAATACGAGCGTTAGTATTCCACGTACCTTCTCAACGCTACTCTAGATGTTTGATGTTTATGAATTGTTGATTATCAACTTTTAATTTAGTTAACCTTATTAATAATACTAATTCGCCTTGAACTATCTTATAACGAGGTAGTCACTCATCACCAAAAGGCCACATCCATTAGTTCTATCTGGTACTCCGATAAAACCTCTCCTCTATACACAAGTTGTTATAAAACTAGAAAAAAATACTTGAGTTTTATGATTTTTGGTGCCCTAAAGTTATCGGACTAAAAAGACTGTTTTACTTACCTACTACCCTACTTAAATATCTATATGAATGAGATAATATAAAGAGATAAGTTTATTATATACCAATAATATATATACATTATTAATATATAGTAAAACCCGTATTTAAGACTACACCTTGACCTCCATTAAAAACATATTTACAAACCAAAAATGACATAGGTTGTATAATAATAATATGGGCGTGCCCCAAAGTATCATCCTTTATTTCTATATTACAACGACCATTTCGACGTTAGTACCAAGTTAGATATGGAATTAGAAGGGTGTTCCATTTCACCCAAGCGTAGATTATGTATGTGTGATAGAATCCCTCCATCTAATGCACGTGTTACTAAATAACTATTGTATTTATAATTATTTAGGAGAGTTTTTTTTTTTTATGATAAGTTACAAAATACTTTATTTTAGAAAACCATATACCAAGGGGTAGTTTCGAGAATATAATATGGAATCAATTAACAATAAACAAATTTATATTTATAAATCCTATACTTTATTCCTAAGTAAAAAGTTTTAAAATGCCAAAAAAAGGGATTTGATATTTTAGCAGCGCCGTGACTCAAATAGTACACAATAATATTTTATCTACCCTGGCCCTAATTGTTGACAGAAAGCAGAAAAGATAGTGACACTTATATGAAGAAGAAGAGCAATTGTTATGTGTTACTTTTTGAGGATCATATCGAGACTGAAGAGATTTGCAGAAAAAAATGGAATCGATGAGTATCCGTTGATAGTTGGTGAGCTACCGAGGTGGGACATAAAAAAAGAATAGGACAGCAAGGAGATATGTTGTGATAAAGATTATATAGTGGAGAATTTAAATGAGAATACTTGGATGTATGCAACAGAGAAAGTTAATATTTGTGGTCAACGATAGTTTGGAGGAACGTATTAAAGAGGATGAGGTATGATAGGAGTGGTGAAGCCTCTAGGGAAGTACTCCCCATACTGGCTATTTATGAAAAATATTGCACGTGCATGCTAGCACTGGATCAAACACACAGCGAAATTTTTCACAATAGGGCAATTTGTACGAATTTTTCCAACAAGTGCCACTAGCGGTAGAAAGAGATCTTGATGCATTTGACCACCGGCTGCCAATTTGAGAATCACTTAGTTTATTTTTAGTAGGCCATTAGGGTAGAGAAAATTTAATTTATAATTTTCTTACTCTTATCATTTAACTCAGAAATATTTGTTAGTAGGTATTTAAGAATATTTTCTGGTAGCGTCCCATAAGAATAGTTCTCTAAACAATTTGCATAGATTCGATTAATGCCGATTACGTTTTATAGGAATAACTCGGTCAGCTTAAAAAGATGATCAAGCAGCACGAATTATCGACACCAGTGTATTTTGAATTTCAGAAGGTTTTTAACTTGTCTAAAATATGGTGAGAGCACGAGAGAAGGTAAGTATTTCCATAAAACTGTTTGTGATCCCCCTACTGAGAGTCGACCCATTCGGGTTATAGAGTAATGGGGCCAATAAGAGAAACCTACTATAGTACTGTTTAAGGAACCCGCGAGCCAATCCTTCATCTATACTGGCCCAGCCAAAACATAAAAAAAAATCCAATTCTGATGATTCGTATAAAAATTGACAGTTTCATACAGAAAAGTAGATAATGTACGGCATG
>JABUQX010110613.1:32500-40000 GCA_015478945.1 Trachelipus rathkii | reverse complement strand
AACACAGGCCTTAACCTTGACCTTTTTAGGCAACCAAATTTTTTGAGAACAAATTTTTAGCCTAATTTTTGGCAACTAATTTTTTGACCCAACCTAATTTTGTAACCCTTCGAAGAAGGTTATATAAACTGCGTCAATAACCGTTGTAATTTTTCCGATAGCCCTTTGGTCTTCCAGCAGGTCATTTGGTAATTTTATCCCTTCCTTTACCGAGCAGCCGCACGATATCTTAACCTTGTTTGACCATGATATTTCGGCCTTGACCTTACCATATACCATAGGTCATTTTGCCCCAGTAATTTTGCCCCATCCTTTGAGCTTGGCATTGATGTCTTTCCTTGCTTGACCATGATATTTCGGACTTTACCTTGCCATATACCATGGGTCAATTGACCACACTCATTTTTTGCCCACTCGTGGCCCACCCTTCACATATTTCGTTCCTAACTTGAACATATGATCTATCCTAACTCGAACACCTACACACACACACACACACACACACACACACACACACACACACACACACACACACACACACACACACACACACACACACACACACACATTCACTATGACACACACTCTATAGATGCCATTTACACTTATACTCACGTACAAACACACTACCAGCCCTTTGTATTCTACGGTACAATTTTGATGCCAGCATTATTGATGCCCCAACTTTGATGCCTCAACTTTGTGGCTCCAATCATATCAAGGAGTATCTGAGTGATGTTCTGCATTAGTGTTCTGCTGAGTATTAGATGAGGTGCCAGGTGGAGTGCCAGGTGAAAGTGCCAAAGTGAGTGCCAATGATGCCAATGAGCGTCAAGTGAGTGCCAATGGCAGGTGCCAAGTGGGTGCCACATAGGTGCCAGAGTGGGTGCCACATGGTCCTTCCAGCTAGGTGCCACTTTTTCAAGCCTTTACTACTGCCTCCCTGGGCTAGAATAGCATTAATAATAGTGTCTACCCCTGAGTGTAAAAGAGTATGAGAGTCGAATGGGTGTATGTACAATCTGCTAGAATGCTTCCTACTACGAGTTAGTATTTTATAACACTTATAGCATGACAGAATATATATCTAAAAGAGCTACACATTTGAGACAGGGCCCGCAAACGTTTCCGAGTCGCGTCGCAGGTGGTCCCGTCCGCCCGAGTCCGCAGGTGAACACCGTCGCGAAACCACCCGCCGCGTGCGCCCGCAGGCACCATATCGTCCGCCACGTGCGCCCGCAGGCGCAATATTTTCGCTTACGTAACCACGCCACCGCGTGCGTCGCAGACGCGCAAAATTACGTGAACGAAAAATACTTAGCGTAATGTAAACCCTATTCAAAAATTTCGTTTCAAATATGCTATGAGTCATTCATTTTTACTACAATTGTACGAAATTTTATTAAAAGCATATATACTTTACATACCTTAAAGCAGTAAATTATTAAATCAATAAGGGAGGTGCTACCTAACACCTAGGGGAATAATATGCTTTTGTTTTACTGTTTCTTTACTGCCTTACTGCTTTAACTCATGTTTTACTGCTTTAACTCATGTTTTACTCCTTTAACTTCTTTACTGCTTTAACTCATATGTTATTAACATTACATACCTTAAAGCAGTAAATCAGTAAATCAATAAATTAAACCTATCACCCAAAGGGGATTAGTATGCTTTTGTTTTACTGCTTTACTGCTTTAACTCATGTTTTACTGCTTTAACTCATGTTTACTGCTTTAACTCACGTGTTTTACTGCTTTAACTCATATATTTATTAACATTACATACCCCTTAAAGCAGTAAAACAGTGAGTTAAAGCAGTAAAACAAAAGAATACTAATCCCTTAGGTAACACCTCTATTGATTTACTGATTTACTGCTGGAATGTAATGTTGTATAAATATATGAGTTAAAAGCAGTACTGAAACACGTGAGCGGGCAGTAATATTGCGCCTGCCCGGGCACGCAGCGGTTTCGCGACGGGACTCACCTGCGGACGCGGACTCAGAAACGTTTGCGGTCCCTGTCTCAAATGTGTAGCTCTTTAGATATATATTCTGTCTGTGCTATAAGTGTTATAAAAATGGCTAACTCGTAGTAGGAAGCATTCTAGCAGATTGTAATATACACCATTCGATTCTTCATACCTTTTTACCTAGGGGTAGACACTCATATTAGGGCTATTCTAGGCTCAGGGAGGCTAGAAAAGGCTTGAAAAAAGTGGCACTCAGTTGGCACTATGTGGCACTCACTTGGCACTTAGCACTCATTGGCACTCACTTGGCACTCACCTGGCACTCACCTGGCACTCACCTGGCCACTCATCTAATACTCATAGAACACCCTTATAATAAAACATCACTAGATACTCCTTACGGTGATTAGGGCCATTAAAGTTGAGGCATCAAAGTTGGGGCATCAATAATGCTGAGGCATCAAAATCCCATGGAAGACCAAAGGGCTGGTAGTGTGTTTGTACGTGAGTATAAGTGTAAATGTAAGTGCAAGTATCTATGGATGAGTGTAAGTCAGTAGCCAGTGGGATCACATGGCATAGTGAATGTGTGTATAAGTGAATGTGTGTATAAGTGTAAGTGTGTGTGTGTGTGAATGTGTGTGTGTGTGTGTGATGTGTGGTGTGTGTGTGTGTGTAGGTGTTCAAGTTGAGGATAGATCCATACATGCGTTCAAGTTAGGAACGAAATATGTGAAGGGTGGGGCACGAGTGGTCAGAAAATTGGCGTGAGTCCAAATTAGCCACAATTACTCATGGCAGGAGGTCCGAAATATCATGGTCAACGGAAAGACATTAAAAAAACCGGCTAAGCTAAAGGATAGGCAAAAAAAGTACCGTGGGCAAAAAATGACCCATAGAAGACCAAAGCAAGGTCAAGCCCGAAATATCATGGTCAAACAAAGTTAAGACATCAAAAAAGGATGTCCCTACTATGTTGAAAAGGGTTATACTATCTGTGGAGAACAACCGCATGACTCCACATGAACAGAAAAAAGATGAAGCAGACCGAGTACTGCATTATACATGCACCCCATCCGAGATGCTCAACCACCCTAATTTATGGCTTATGTATATACAATATAATTGATCATCAATATGTAGATAATACTAAAGCTCCTTTATTAAAGTAGTATATTTTCCCAAAGAGAGTAAAGTTATAACATTCCCTAATGTTCGTATCTTCCTGAATAGATCAAATTTTTGACTCTGTACGCGATATATAAAAGATGTAGAAATCCCTTCCTTTACAGACGGAACACTGTTATGCAAAGTTCCATATTAAGAAAAAAACAGATGCAGTAATTACAGCATAATGGATTATATATAAGAGGTGTAGTCAGATATATTTTTCATTCATTAACATACTCTCACAGTGTAAAGATAGTATAAGAAAGACACTCCTGTAATAATGGATGAAGAAAGGGTATTCAGGGGAACAAAAATGCAGAGAGGGTATGGCCTTGGTGGATTTTTTGCCAAGCTATGGAGAAGTGCAAGGCCTCTACTCAGGAGAGGTGGAGAGTATATAGGTAAAAAAGCTATAAGAACAGGCTTGCATACTATTCAAGATATTGCTGCTGGAAATAATCCTCGTGCAGCATTAAAAAGACGCATTGCCGATGTTTCAGATGAGATGTTGGATGATGTTAAGCGTAAAATAAGACGTAAAATGTCAGGTCAAGGACGAGGGGGCAAGAAGATTGTCGTAAAGAAAAAGAGTAAGCGGAAAAAACCTCTAAAGAAAAAATGTATTGATGTATTTGCTATTTAATTACTAACTGATAACTTTTATACGAGTTGTGTATATAAGTAAGGTTTTTCATGAAAATGTTTATTATACGACCAGAGCTCGTAATGCAAGATGCATTTCCTTCATCCTTCTAGTTCTGATTGTTGTAGAGTGGTGGATCTCTTCTCCCGCCAGACCCTACGGTCTTGTCTGCAATCACTATCAGTGATAATCCTCTGCATTCAGTACCAACACAGATGTTCTCTAGGGTTCAATATTCAGGTACTTCTACAGTCAGTACTTAGATCCTCTAATGTGTTTATATGTAAAAACGAAATTGACAAAACCTGATGGTACCAGACCTTCCTTCTGGTGATGACCATATAGTATATACAGAATCAAATTTCCTGTATACATGTTTCACTCAGGTTGAAGTCTATCTTAACGGGACTTCACTAGGTGCGTCAGCGGCTAATTATTATCCATATAGAAGCTATATAGAACATTTGTTAAATTATTCAGACGACGCTAAACAATCTCATCTCCAATCATGTGTGGTTTTTACAGTTTCAAAGATGAAGCTGCACATATAAATAAAGCAGCTAAAGTCATAAATAATACTTATGAATTTTACGGTCGATTAAATGGTGATATCTTCTCTCAAGAAAGACTCATTCTACCATCTGTAGATACTAGAATCATTTTATCACGGTCAAATCCTAAATTTGCTCTTAAAATAAAAAGTAAGCCTACTGCTACGGCTGTATGTCCAGAACCTGTTTTCAAACTGTTGGAGGCTTATCTCTATGTCAGAAAAGTGAAATTATCACCACAGCGTCATTTGTAAATTGCTTTTGAGATACTACGGCAAAGGTTCCCTTAAAGTTCAACCAATCTTTAAATCTATAAAGTTATCGGAGTATCAATATCAAACATTGTGAACGGAAATTTACCACAGAAAGTAATAATAGGGATTGTCGAACATGAAGCCTACTCCGGACATTATAAAAAGTCACCCTATAAGTTCACCCACTTCGGACTTAGAGGAATCAGTTTGCATGTGAATGGACAGCTATATGGACGCGACTATAAAATGTTATACAATGGTCCCCAATCTCTATGTTCGCGACCTTTTTATGATTTAATAGCCAATACTGTCTCATGTAACGATAGTGGTAGGGGAATAGCGAAGAATAGTAATTTATATGCTTACGATCTCACCGCTGAGACCTTTCAGCTTGTAACGCCTATCATTTAAACATTTTTGAGAAAAGGAGCCTTAGGACTAAGTCTCTCTCTTTTTGGATCAGTGCAATCACCCATCACTGTAGTGGCCTATCTTGAGCATCCTCAACTCATTGAAATTGACAGAGTACGCAACGTACTTTTGAATTATTAAAGATGAATGAAAAGGAAATAAAATCGGTGTTTAAAAATGAACCTCGCTTTTTAGGTGTGTTCGCTATTAACGAAATAAACTCTGTAAAGTTGGAGAAGGATACCTGCTTCATATTCAATACATTGCCTCGTCACATCACCTCAATAGGACATGGATTTCCGTTTATAGGGCAAAAAACGATGCTGTTCACATAATTGATTCTTTGAACTTAAAATTTATATTGAATAATCATTATATCACTTATTTTAAAAAATATAAACCTGCCAGCGTTATGTAAAAACTATGTCTTACCCTGTTCAGCCCATATATTCTAATTTATGTGGAGTCTATTGTATTTATTTCATTATATGTTTTTTAAATAATGTATGTTTTAATAAACTTGTAAATATATTTGATGCTAAAAATTTGTATGTCAATGATTTTATAGTTTCTAATTATGTAATAAATGCTTTAAAATGAAAAATGCGATTTTACTACCAAACTCGTATATACATAAAAGGTTTTTAATAAAATTTCATTACAATTTTATTAAAATAAAAATATTTTATATAACAGAAACTCTGTGTTTTTATTCTTACATTACAAATTAAAAATAAAAAAATTAAGAAATTAAACAAAAATAAAAAATAGTTATCCTAAATAAAAAAGTAAATACATAAAAAAACAAAAAAATATAAAAAGAAAACATATTGCTTAGTAAATACTTAGGCTAAAGCAGTAAAACAGAAGTTAAAGCAGTAAAGCAGAAGTTAAAGCAGTAAGCAGAAAGTTAAGCAGTAAACGAAAGAAGTTAAAGCAGTAAAAAACAGTACAGGCAGCCATATCACTAATCCCTAGGTAACACCTCTATTGATTTACTGATTTACTGCTTTTTAAATATGTAATGCAGTAAAACTTATGAGTTAAAGCAGTAAAACATGAGTTAAAACAGCAGTAAAACATGAGTTAAACAGTAAAAACATGAGTTAAAGCAGTAAAGCAGAGTTAAAGCAGTAAAGCAGTAAAACAAAAAAGCATACTATTCCCCTAGGTGTTGAGTAATAACACCTATATTGTATATTGCTTTAAGGTACGTAAAAAATATGTTTTTAATAAAATTTCGTACAATTGTAGTAAAAATAAAATGACTCATAGTATATTTGAAACAGAAATTCTTTGAATAGTTTACATTGATGTCATATTTTTCGATTCACGCAGAATTTGCGTCTGCGCACGACGCTTAGTTTTTACAAATGCCGCCTACTAGCACCACAGCAAACAGTAATATTAGCCTGCGGGCGCACGCGGCGGTTTCGCGACGGGACTCACCTGCGGACGCGGACTCGGAAACGTTTGCGGGCCCAGTCTCAAATGTGTAGCTCTTTAGATATATATTCTGTCATGCTATATAAGTCAGTATAAAGAAATACTAACTCGTAGTAGGAAGCATTCCTAGCAGATTGTAATATATACACCAGCTATAGTTTACCTCATACCTTTTACCTAGGTATATTAGGGCTATTAGGCTCAGGGAGGCCTAGAAAGGAAAACATGTAAAGTGGCATCAGTTGTACTATGTAGCTCAGCTTTCTACCGCCTCACTGCCTCATTGCTCTTGGCACTCATTGAGTACTGACATACTTCACTCACCTGGCACTCACCTGGCACTCATCTAATACTCATAGAGGACACTAATAGAACATCACTAGATACTCCTTACGGTGATTGGGAGCCATTAAAGTTGAGGCATCAAAGTTGGGGCATCAATAATGCTGGGGCATCAAAATTGTACCGTAGAATACAAAAGGGTTGGGCGAGTGTTTGTACGTGTGTATAAGTGTAAATGTAAGTGCAAATATCTATGGGTGAGTGTAAGTGTCATAGTGAATGTGTGTATAAGTGTCTTAATTGAATGTGTGTATAAGTGTAGTGTAAGTGTGTGTGTGTGTGTGTGTGTGTGTGTATATATAATGTGTGTGTGTGTGTGTGTGTGTGTGTGTGTGTAGGTGTTCAAGTTAAGGATAGATCCATACATGCGTACAAGTTAGGAACAAATGGTGGGCCACAGTGGTCAGAAAAGTGGCGTGGGTCCAAAATTGACCATAATGGTATATCTTGAAGGAAGTAAAGTCCGAAATATCATGGTCAAACAAGGAAAAGACATCAAAAAATAGGGCTACCTAAAGGAAGGACAAAAAAAAATTACCGTGGGCAAAAAAAATGACCCATGGTATATAGCAAGGGTCAAGGGCGAAAATATCATGGTCAAACAAGGTTAAGACATCCAAAGGGCTAAGCCTAAAGGAAGATCAAAATTACCGTGGGCAAAAAAAATGACCCATAGAAGACCAAGGGTTGGTCAAGAAAATTAGGAAC
>JABUQX010110613.1:27500-30000 GCA_015478945.1 Trachelipus rathkii | reverse complement strand
ACCTATTCATATTATTATATATTATTATAGTTATAATATTAGTTATTAGTTTGACTTAATATTATCACAACAACAACAAAAATTTTGAAATTTTTTTTTTTACACTTTTGGTAAAGATTTGTTACTAGATGGGAAGGTCATAAATGGAGCAGCAAAGTTAAAAGAAGGTTGAAAAAAAATTGGAATTTACAGTGTGGAAGTTCCAGAATAGGAAAAATTAAATACTGAAGTATATTCAACGAATTACGAAAATGTATGCTATGAAATCTGGGGTCTATAACTGTAAAGATTCGTCTTTTTTTATTCATAACAATTTAACAAGGTGCTCAGAAGTAACAATCATTAAAGGGTAGATAGGAAAATTATGCTAAAAGTATGCTAAGTAGCATACAAAGTACTTAGGCTAAAAATATGCTAAAAGTATGCTTAAAGTATGCTAAAAGTACGCTTTGTATATTTGATAAAAGTCAAAATAAAACATTATTGTAATTATATTGAAATATATTATTTAATATATTGAAATATATTAAAAACACAAGTTCATTATTTGTTTAAAAATCTATGTAGCATAAATATTGTTATCGGAGCACAAGCACCGTGCTTCTGTTTCGTTTTCAAAGGTTCTTATTCGAGGGGTCCAAGGAAAGAGTGAGGAGTTTATGTTAATTATAATTTACAAATAAGGACATATATTTATATAAATATCTCCCCAACCTAACTAACTAACTAGGTCCCAAATATTTAAATTTATCAATATATACATACAAATCGAGACAGAATATACATATGCAAAGTAAATATACAAAGATTAAAGGAACGACTTCGTAACTTATTTATGGCCGATCCGTAATGTCAGCCGCTGACCAGCTGCAGCGAACCCACAGGTGTTGTGTTGGTTTCCAGAACCGCTTCCGATGCTCCAGTAACTCGTCACCACTACAATGAAGTAGAGTCAACCAAATCCCAAATGAATCCTCCGACCAGAATACACCTTCTGTTGCGGTGCTCCAATCCGCACCGTTGAATGATCCTCCAAATAATGCTCCGGTTTATTTTTAAGAGCTCCAAAGTACTCCGATACTTTAGTGGAGGCAAAAGCACCACTAGTGCCTCAAAAATGTCGTCCAAGTTAAATGAAACTAGTTTGTTGTCTTCAAGCACCGCACCGGGAACTTGCACCACGATTTTAGCTTCTACTGTGTCCCAATGACACGTCTCCGAAAATGTCGGCTCCCACACCAATGCTCCGAGCAGGATTCCAATGTCCTCACACCAATACTTAAAGTAAGTTTCCAGACTGGGACTTGAATCGTAATCGTGACTAGGATAGAGACAGAATGAGATCCAGGATTAAGCCTTTAAATAAAAAAATAATAATTTAATAAATAATAAAATAATAATAATAATAATAATAATAATAATAATAATTAATAATAATAATAAATAATAATAATAATAATAATAATATAATAATAATAATAATAAATAATAAATAATAATAAATAAATAATAATAAATAAATAATAATAATAATAATAATAATAATAATAATAATAATAATAATAATAATAATAATAATAATAATAATAATAATAATAATAATAATAATAATAATAATAATAATAATAATAATAATAATAATAATAATAATAATAATAATAATAATAATAATTAATAATAACAATAATAATAATAATAATAATAATAATAATTAATATAATAATTAATAAAAAATAAAATAATATTAATAATAATATATAAAAATAATAATAATAATAATAATTAATAATATAATGAATAATAATTAATAAATAATATAATAATATAATAATAATAATAATATAATTAATAATAATAATAATATAATAATAATAATAATAATAATATAATAATAATAATTAATAATAATAATAATACTAATAATAATAATAATAATACATAATAATAAATAATAATAATAATATATCAATAATAATTAATAATATAATAATAATAATAATAATAATAATATAATAAAATATAATAACTAATAATATAATAATAATAATGATAAGACTAATAATAATAAAAGATAATATATAATAATAATACGAATAATTAATAATAATAATTAAGTATCACAATAATAATAAAATTTAATATGAAAAATACATGATATTATTAATACATAAAAATAATAATAATATAATAATAATAATAATTAATTAATATAATAATAATAATAATAATAATATTAATAATAATAATAATAATAATCAATAATAATAATAATAATAATATAATAAATGATAATAATAATAAATAATAATATTACACATTAATAATAAATCTTGCGTAGCAATTATTTAAACTGCTACACTATTACACATTCGCTCATGATGTCAACCAATCATACATAAACGTTCACATGGCATCCTCAAATTATACCACATATTAAAACATAAAATAAGTAAGAATACATACATACATTAATAAATACATAGTTTCATTATCATAAACC
>JABUQX010110613.1:17500-22500 GCA_015478945.1 Trachelipus rathkii | reverse complement strand
CGGCCTTCATCGTAACGCATTTTTCCCCTGGATCTCCTTTCCATTTCTTTGATGCCCCGGTGAAATCTTTCACCTTGTTCCTCACTCACAGCTCCCAAATTTTCGGGAAAGAAATCGAGATGAGAATAGCAGGAAATTAAGTCATTAGGCAAGCCTAAATTGGACAATGGAATATATATAATATATATATATATATATATATATATATATTTATATATATATATATATATATATATATATATATATATATATATATATGATATATATATATATATATTATATATATATTATATATATATATATATATTATATTATATATATATTATATATAATATATATATATATTATATATATATATATATATATATATATCGATATATATATAGTATATATATTATGATATATATATATATATATAATTATATTATATATATATTAGTTATATATATATATTAGTATATATATATATTATATACTATATATATTATATTTATTATGATATATTATATTATACTATATATATATATATATATAGTATATATAGTATATATTATATATACTTATATATATTATAGTATATATATATAACACAAGGGAAAATCGCAAACAAAAGTTAAGTTAACTATGCAACAAATTTAATATCAGGAACTTGAACAACAACAGAAATACAGGCGTAAAACACAAGAGCAACAGCACCAACAACAGGGAAAATAGCAACAAAAGTTATGTTAGGTTAAGTTACGCTACAAGCACAAATCAACAAATATAATATCAGGAACTTGAACAACAAAAGAAATACAGGCGAAAAACACAAGAGCAAAAGCACCAACAACAGGGGAAAAAAGAGAAAAGTTAGGTTACGTCATGTTACGTTACAAGCACAAATCAACAAATTTAATATCAGGAACTTGAACAACAACAGAAATACAGGCGTAAAACACAAGAGCAACAGCACCAACAACAGGGAAAATAGCAACAAAAGTTATGTTAGGTTAGGTTACGCTACAAGCACAAATCAACAAATTTAATATCAGGAACTTGAACAACAACAGAAATACAGGCGTAAAACACAAGAGGCAATAGCGACAACAGACAGGGAAAAATACCACAAAAACGTATATGTTGTTAAGTTAGGCTACAATCGCAAATCAACCAAATATAATATCAGAAACTTGAACAACAATTATATAATTAAGAACCTAAATAAACAAATGCCTAAACTAGAAAATATATTTTTGTTCCATATCGGAAATTGTAACTATTTTTTTTTTTTTTTGGAGTAAGTACAAGAAGGGATTTTAGCAAATGAAAAAAAAATTACTTTAATTATTTTTCGCTTACGGTTAACAATATGGGCGTCGGCAGAAAAACTGTTTTCTTTCAGATTCTAACAATAAAATTAACAAGTAAATAAACAAACTTCTTAGCTAAAACAATTTAAAATTAGCAAAATAATTGTAACTTTTCAAGGACTTATTTTGATAATATTTTTTTTATCAGTGATTAACCATTTTATTGTAAAATACGAATAATAATTAGAACTTTAAAACAACAACACCCTATTCATTAGGAGTTCCAGAGTAGCACTGAAACGCAATATAATTCAACGTTGGGTTTAGGTCGGTAAAAATTCTTACGCAGAGTAAAGAAGGTTAGAAATAGTTAATATTTTTTTCTTTACATTTTATAACTTACTATGTTCCCTATGATTGATAACATTCTTATTTATTTACTTTCATTTATAATAATGTTAAAATTTAAAATTGTCTTTAGCTCAAAGGTCAATAGCTAGACCTTTGTCCTAATATAAATATATAGATATTATTATATTATAAATTTATTATTATATATATATATATATGATATATATAGTATATAGACACCTATATAAAGTTATATAGGTTTATATATCTTAGCAGAAAGGAGGTGAGATGTACCTACCGTTACTTTTTTCCGTCATAGCTCCTTTAATAACTAAGTTGATATCCGAATAATGAAGAAGGTGGCTGTATTACCATATAATGAGTATGAGGAAATAGTAATAATAATAATAATAATAATAATAATAATAATAATAATAATAATAATAATAATAATAATAATAATAATAATAATAATAATAATAATAATAATAATAATAATAATAATAATAATAATAATAATAATAATAATAATAATAATAATAATAATAATTAATAATAATAATAATAATAATAATAATAATAATAATAATAATAATAATAATAATAATAATAATAATAATAATAATAATAATACACATTCTGATCAACATACAGCCAACCAGTCACCTCTGGTACATCCTCAGACAGTACAGCCTATACAACAGCCCTTACATGGGTTACCTTCTCCAGCAATTCATCAACAATTACAACACCAGAGTCCTCATATCCAGAATGATTCAGGACCATATCTGCAACCTCTGCCTCAAAGTTTATATGATCCCAAAGTTGAACAGATAAACAATTACGAGAAAGAAGTGCTTAGGATATTAAATTCAGACATTAACATTCATGAAAAACGTGCCTTATATCAAGAAGCCATACAGAAATTAATAGATCTTAAAAACTTGCATCTATATGCCTCAATAAGTAAGTCAATCCCGGATGATTCAACTACACCCGCGGAGGTAATACCTGCTGTGAAAAACGAAGATACTTTTAAAAATATCCTGGAGGAGAGCTTGCCAAATAGATTTCGCAAAAGATCAATTATCATGGAATGAATTAGGACAAATCATTATCGATAATGAAATAGTCAAAGGATCAAATATTGTTGACTTGATAGCAGATCTCTCACGTGATGGAAGAAGGTGCCTCGTTGCTGGATTAGTGCCAACCATCAACAAGAACTTCCAGACTATAACTTCCCCCGAACTTTAACCTTAATACACAAAGATTAGCAGATTAGACAATATCCCCAGGCGCCTAGAACAGATACACACATCCAACAGGTACTTATTACGGCTTCATAGCTTCCACCTCACTGATAACTAATTTCCCAGCGACTTTAGATCCACTGGTCAGTTGTGACTTAAAGTTCATCATCGCACTCTTCCAGCATGTTGACATTTCAACAAAGTTAAATCGTCTGAACTTATAAAAACACCCGTCTGTTATAATCATATTGCGTCACTACTCTGAATATGCAAAACCGTCTGGCTTTTCTTGATTATTTATATTAAGACAAGTACATCACCTTTCGCGGATATGATTTTCCACATGCACAATGTTCACGCGTAATGGAATGTATGTATTTTCAAGACGACCATTCTAACGGTAGGAATATACATCATGGGAAATAAGGAATACTTTTAAGACAGAGCACAACCTTCTACCACGCCAAATCGAAAAACGAATATGACATTAAAATAAGTCTCGAGGAGAAAAGATAATGTAATAATTACTTTTAACAACACAGTCTAGAGATAAGGAAGTATTTCAGACAATCAAGAAGTACATAGGAATATTATCGCCAATCAGAAGAGTAGGGCACATAGTAATAACGGATATTTCCAACATGAAATGGCATCCAGTTCTATACATAATATAGTATACTATATACTTATATAATATATATAATATACTACTATATATATATATATATCTACTATAATATATAATATTATATATGGGAACATATACCATAGATATTCCCAATATGTAAAAATAAAAAGATCCCAAGAATATAGCATACATAATAAGATCTAAAAGGAATGCATCATCCACGAGAGATAACCCAGGGTTTAACCCTTGGCAGGGTGAATCGAATCTCCATGGGAATCACCCGAAGGGGCGTGTAAGAGACATTGATACTCAGCCGAAGGGCTGATTCTTACCTCTGCCTGAATGCCTGCTTACACGCCCCTTCGGGGTGATTACCCCATTTTTTTCATTTGTCACCACCACTCACCCCGGGCAGAGCCCTATTCAAGGAGGGGTTGTTACACGTCTCAGAAGCTCACCAACTAACTCACATGACTAGCAGATGAGCACAGACGCAAGCTTGACTTGAAAGTGAGGAGATTAAATTCAGCGGCGAAACACAGAGATGGAAAGATTCACAGACCAGAGTTTGGGCAGGAAAAGAAGAAACACCGCAGCGTTACTAGCCTGGAGTACCGATATCCACAGCAAAACCTCAATGCGCGACACAACACCCCTTGTGGCTACGCGGCGCCGTATAAATTTGGTGGTACGCGAGGTTTACTAATTCCCTCGAGCATCCTGCCGCTGCCGGTACCTACTAGAAAGGATAACAGCACCAACATCCGCCTGCCCGCAAAGATTAGAGGGTCAAGTGAAGCTGGAAAGATCGAACAGTTCTATAGTCTTTGGGCCTTTGACTCGACCTGTCCAAAAAGCCGGGTGAACCAGACCCCCCAGATATGAGAGCATAACAGTACTCCATACAAGGCGAATGAGGCCCTTGTATAGCTAGGAAGTACTGAGAGAAGAAAAAAAGTCTCGGCAGTCTAAACAGAATTCCAAGTTTCTTATTGAGGCCGCCCTAACAACCGTTGTGACATGAGGTTTCCAAGACATTTTTTCTGTTTATGTTAGGCCAAGGATGTTTATATTTCAACAGGAGAGACGAGAGAACCGTCGAAAAGGAGTTAGAAGGATTGAAAGTTGCTTTTAGAGATGGAGTTTGTTGAAGTTGAAGTTTTTAAAGAATTAAATTTCACTATTTCTCTCGAGACTTATTTTAACGTCATAATCGTTGTGGACTTGAAAGCATTAGGAGAACTTGTTTAGAATCAGATTGCTAAAAGTACTGCTAAAGTTATGCTAAAAGTATGCTAAAGTATGCTAAAAGTATGCTAAAAAGTATGCTAAAGTATGCTAAAAGTATCTAAAAGTATGCTAAAGTAATGCTAAAGTATGCTAAAAGACTATGCCTAAAAGTATGCTAAAAGTTATGCCAAAGTATCATAAATAGGCTAAAGTATGCTAAAAAGTATGGCTAAAAGTAGGCTAAAA
>JABUQX010110613.1:0-12500 GCA_015478945.1 Trachelipus rathkii | reverse complement strand
ATGTAAATTTGGTATATATCCTTTTTATTTAACCAGTGTTTCCTTATTTCATCTCTCTATGAAGGACAAAATGTCAATAGATTTTCCCCATTTTTATTCTTACTTTATACTCCAAAAGCGGATCATCCACCACGTCGTTACTTAATTACCAAAAACAATTTGAAAAAAAAAAAAAAAAAAAAAAAAAAAAAAAAAAAAAAAAAAAAAAAAAAAAAAAAAAAAAAAAAAAAAAAAAAAAAATTAATAAAAATAATATCAAAAACTTTTACTCTAACACTGTAAATTCTGCCCTTCTTAAAACAAAAAATTAAAACTACTCAAACATTTGCTTCGTTCTACCCTTCTTAAAAAAACCTCCTTTACAACTTTATTGGCACCTCTTACATTAAGAAATAAATTCTAATAACACAGTTCTGCAAATAATTTTTTTTGAAAGCGGTTTTGGTTTGTTTATGTTTTTCGGTGTGCTGAATCCAAAAAAGACCTTCGTTTTATCATAGGACATCACGTTTTTTAACAAATTAGGTACCTTTGTGAATTAAGATAATATGTCAAAGGAAATGAAAATAGATATATAAATTGGATTTTTTATTGCACAAATTTCATGAAAATCAACTTCAAATTAAAATATGCTTATATATACATGTTCGTGCCTTTAATAGGGCTAATCTTCGTACATTTACGCTCATGGACACCATCTGCAATCTCTCTATGCGGCATCCAACAGTAATCGGCCTTCATCGTAACGCTTTTTTCCCCTGGTATCTCCTCTCCATTTCTTTGATTGCCCCGGCTGAAATCTTTTACCTTGCTTCCTCACTCACACTCCCAAATTATTCGGTTAAGTATCGAGACGAGAATGAATAATAATAATAATAAATTAATAATAATAATAATAGATAATAATAATAATAATAAAATATGAATAATATAATAATATAATAATAATAATAAATAATAATAATAATAATGAAAAATAATAATAATAATAATAATAATAAAATAATAATAATAAGGAATAATAATAATAATAATAATAATAATAATAATAATAATAATAATAATAATCAATAATAATAATATTCAGTAATAAAATAATAAGCAATAAAAATAACATAACAATAACAATAAAATAACAAAAACAATAAACAATAATAATAAACAATAATAATAAACAATAATAATAATAATAATAATAATAATAATATAATAATAATAATAATAATAAATAATAATAATAATAATAATATAATAATAAATAATAATAATAATAATAATATATATAATAATAATAATCATTAATAACTTTTTTAACTTTATTTTAAGTTACAGAAAAACAAAGACGTAAGTCGAAAGAAGCCCCGCCTACCATCCCGTCATCCCCTTAAGGGGAGACTTACATACTAGGACCCCTACTTTTGACAAGCCAAAATCCAAAATTTTCACATTTTTTTTTCATTATCTAAATTAGTAGAAAAATTCATCCTGAATATCAAAGGATGTACATTTTTTAAAAATTCCTTAAAAATTTTTAGATACAGAAAATTATTAGAGAGGTTGCGACTAAAAAAATTTCAAGTCCATCAAAAATTCAATTCCAGGTTTAGCGATCAAAAAATGTCTTTATTAAATTAAGGAAAATCAATTTTTTTTCATCATGCTCAAACCTCTACTCATTTCTTCGGGATTTACTCAGTCCAAAAAATGGAGCGGAGCCACAGCCGGACCGGAGCCGCAGCTGGAGCCGGAGCGGGAGCCGGAGCCGGAGCCGGAGCGCAGTCTGGTATATATTTTTCATAAATATATTTTTTAGATAAAAATTTATTGCAGGAAGATGTGCTGAACAATTTCAAACTATTAAACAGAATCCTTAGTTCGGATCCGATCGGATCGGACGAAGGTCGACAGAGCGATGCCGGAGCGAAGCCGCAGTAGATTTTTTCGAAGTATAATCTTTTTTAGGGAAGATCTGCTGAACAATTTTCAAATAGATGCAGAAACCTTATTCGGATCCGGAGCTGAAGACCGGAAATTGCAGCGGAGCAACGAAAGCCGGAGCCCGGAGCCAGAGCCCGGAGCCGGGCCGGATCCTGGGTATGATTTTTTTTTCAAAAAATATAATTTTAGATGAAAAATTTAGTGCCAGAAGACGTACTGAACAATTTTCAAAATAGTTCAAAAACCTTAGTCAGATCCGGAGCCGAAGGTGAAGTCGAAGCCGGAGCGATTTTAAAATGCTGGAGCCGGAGCTGGAGCGGAGCTGGAGCCGGAGCTAGAGCCGGAGGTATGAATTTTTAAAAAATATATTTTTGAGGTGAAAACATTAATACCAGAAAGACGTACTGAACCAATTTTCACATAGTGCAGAATCCTTAGTCGGATCCGCTCCGGAGTCGGATCGGTGTCGAGGGGAGCGAAGTCAGCAGCCGGTGCCGTTATTTTGTATTTTTTTCGAAAAAACTTTTTTTAGGGGTGAAAAATGATTGCCACGAAGAAAGTATGCTGAACAATTTTTCTAATAGTGCCAGGGAAACCTTAGTGGATCGGATCGCGATCCGGAGCGCGAAGCCGATGCGAGCCGATTCTGCGGAATAATTTTAGAAAAATTTTTTTTAAATGAAAAATTTGTTTATCCAAGACGTGCTGAAAACAGTTTCAAATGTACCAGAATCCTTAGTCGATCCAGATCCGGAGTCGGATCCAGGATTCCGGAGTCGGAGCGGAAGTCGAAGCCGCGAGTCGAAGCGGAGCTAGAGTCAGAGCCGGCGCAATAGTTATATATTTTTTTCAGAAGACTATTTTTTAGATGGAAAATTTATTGCCAGAAGTCGTTCTAAACAATTTTCAAATAGGCAGAAATTAGTCAGATTGGGCCGGAGCGGAAGCCGGAGCCGGAGCCAGAGCCCGAGCCGGTATCTCAATATTTAATTTTTTCAAAAAAATATTTTTTAGGTGAAAAATTTAACGCCAGAAGACGCACTGAAACAATTCAAATAGTGCAGAAAACCTTAGTACAGGTCCGGATCCGAATCCCGGATCCCGGGATTCGGAGACGGATCCTGGGTATAAATTTTTCAAGAAATAATTTTTTTTACATGAAAAATTTATTGCCAGAAAGACTTGCTAAACAATTTTCAATAGTCGCAGAATCCTTAATCGGAATTCCGGATTTGAGTTCGGAGCCGGAGCCGGATTCAACGTCGGAGATGAGTCGGAGATGAGTCGGAGCCAGAGTAGGTTGATTTCTCTAAAAATATCTTTCTTAGGTGAATATTTTATTGAATAAGCGTGTTGAACAATTTTCAAATAGTCAGAATAACCTTAGTCGGATCCGGCATATTAATTATGTATTGTATTTGAAATTTTTAAAAAAAAAATCATTTTAGGTGGAAACACTATTTTGCCAGAACACGTACTGAAACAACACTTCAAATAAGTTCAGAAACACTTTAGTACAGATCGAAACGTGAAGTCAGAGTGGAGTATTAAGCCCAGGCTGGGAATCAGAGCCGGTAGCCTGGGTCATCGAATTTTTTTCAAATACTTAATTTATTTACAAGTGAAAACTTTAAGCCAAAAAAAAACCGTGTTACACTGAACAAATTTACAAACTAAGTGCAGAATCTTAGTCCAGGAGTCCGGATCCGCGATTCCAGATTCGGAGCCTTATCCTATGTATAAATCTTTTTTCACAGAGATAATTTTCTTAAAGAATATTTTATTCCGTTGAAGACTTGCTGAACAATTTTCAAATAGTTCAGAATCCTTAATTGGAATCCGTATTTCGGAGTTCGGAATCGAGCCCGGAGGGGGGGGCCGTGGAAAAAAAAAGGGCCCCGGAGGGGGGGGGGTCGAAAGTCGGAGCACCCGCTAGTATGATTATTTTACGAAAATAGTTTTTTTGGCGCGGAAAAAATTTATGAAAGAAGAAGTGCTGACATTTCAAATAGTTGCAGAAAACCTTAGTCAGACCTAAGCCGAAGCGGAACTCCGAGCCAGGTATCGGAGCCGGGAGGCGGAGCCGGTCCTGGGTATTTCTTTAAGAAAAATATCTTTTTAGGCGAAAATGTTACTGCCAGAGACCGTGATCTTGAACCAATTTCAATTAGTACAGAACCTTATCGGATCCCGGAGCCGGTCCGGAGCCGAACCCGGCGGCCGAGTGTCCTGGGTATGAATGATTTTTAAGAAATATACTTTTTTAGAGTGAAAATTTATGATAAGAGATTGTGCTGAAACAAATTTTTCAAATGAGTGCCAGGAACCATTTGATGGACCGGATCGGAGCAGGGATCCGGAGTCAGATACCTGGGACGGAATCTGCTTATATATTTTTCAAGAAATATTTTTTAGTGGAAAAATGTATTGCCAGGAAGACTCCACTCACTAATTTTCAATAGTTCAAAAACCTTAGTTGATCCGGATCGGAGTCGGAACCGAAGCCGGAGTTGGAGCCGAATCCTGTGTTTATAAATTTTTTTCAAGAAATAGTTGTTTTAGTAGAAAACATTTATTGCCGGCCAAGGACTTGCCTGTAACAATGTTCAAATAGTGCCACGAAACCTTAGAGATTGGATCCGGATCGGAGTCGGAAACGGAGCCGGATTTCTGGTATAAATTTTTTCCTATAATATTTCTGTTTTGTGTGAAAGGTGATTGCAGAAGACGTGCTAAACCAATTCAAATAGTGCAGAACCTTTAGTCGGATCCAGCGCGGGATTCTGGAGCCGCAGCCGGAGGAGAAACTGTCTTATCCCACTCAGTTTTAATTTCAAAAAAGTATTTTTGTACGTGAAAAATTTATTTGCCAGAAGACGTTGCAACAACTCTCAAACAGTGCAGAAACTATTGTCGGAGTTGGAGCCGGAGCCGGAGAAAAGTAATTATTATTTTTCTTTGGATTGTAAAAGAAATATATCAAAGGTTTGAATTGATTCAATATAAAAAACATATTTTATATATATGATATATATATATATATATATAATATATATTATATATATAATATATACTATATATATTATAATTATAATTATATATATATATATATATATTATATATATATATTTTATAGTATATATATATATAATATATATATATATAGAATACTACTGTTTGTATATGGATTGGTTATGAAAGAATTCACGAGGTGGTGGTGACGTAGCAAGGAGGTGTTAGCGTAATTGGAGAATGAAGAGAGTGGAGGGGCCATACATATTATATGCGGATGATTAAGTTTAGGTGTGGCGAATCCGAAATAGCATTGAGGGGATTAGTAGAGAGAGATTTGGCAGGTGTGTAAAGGAGGAGTGTTGAAAGTAAACGTAGAATAGAGTATGGTTATGGTTGTGAGTGAGATAGTTCTCTGTGTTAAAGTTATGTTAGATGATGAGCAGCGGGAACAAATGTCTGAGTTCAAATATTTAAGATATATGGTGGATGAAAAGGAACGGATGATGCAAAATGTAGTATGAAAGTTGTGAATGGAAGGAAGCATGGCCTGGTGCAAATTAAATCCTTAGTGAGATGAAAAAGGGAATGAGTCTTGGTGATTGCTCAGGTCTTACATGACGTATGCCTATTACCTGTGCTAATGTATAGCTAGTGAGACTATTGGGTCTGAATAAGAGGCACAATATGATAAAGTATAGTTAGAGTAACTTCTGCTGGGCTACATATGGACATTTTTGTTAGGTTGCTTCGGGTTACAGGAGCAAACCAGCCAAAGTCAAGCCACGCGACATGGGCACAAGATGCTTTTTGCGATAAATTGCAATAATAAGACGATGAAAAATTTCACTCGCGCCCAGGACTCAACCTCGACAACAGCGTACCGTCTAGACATGTTACAGGAGTTCTACACTAGTCCGATCTGAACACTACCAGAAAAAGAAGTATCTCGCGAACCACTTTTCAAAGTCTTCTGCTTCGATATACTGCTTTGAAACGATTACTATTTAAATCCATAAAGGGTGCTTTTAACCCCCTCTGCGGTCTACACAGGCATCTGCTAGTTTTCTCTTGTGTTCTACAGAAAGCAAACCATACCAAAGTCAGGCCACGTCCGACATTGGAACATCATTCTTGTTGCGATTAATTCATGCAAATAATACGGAAGAAAAAATTTCCTTCGCGCCAAAGACTCGAACTGTCACAACAGCGTCACCGTTGATACAATGTACAGAAGTTCACCATTAGATCCGAAATTTCGGGGGGGGGGACACCAACAAAAAAAAAAAAATAACGTTTAAAAATTTTACAGTTTTCAAGTTTCCTGCTTCGATATTCACTGCTTTGAACTCGATACTTATTTAAAATCCATAGAATAGGGTGGTTGGAACCCCTGTTGGGGCTACACGGCATTCTTCTAGGGTGCTCCTGGGTTACAGGAGCAACGACAAAGTCCAAATAACACCGACATGGCACACATGCTTGTTGCGACAAATTTGCAAAAATAAGACGAGAAAAATTCACTCGCGCCAGGGAATTCGAACCATCGACAACAGCGTCGCTACTAGACAATGTACAGAGGTTAAACCATTAGTCAGATCCGACACCCCAGAAAAAAAAGTATTTCGTTACAGTTTTAACGTTTCCTGCTCGATTTCACTGCTTTGAAACTCGATACTTATTAAAATCCACAGAATAATGGTTAGGAACCCCTTCTGGGAACACCGGCATTCTTCAGGGTCTCAATTTGGATAACAGGACCAACCAACCAAGGTCAAGAACGCCACACAGGCGCACACATCGCTTCTTACGACAAATATGCCAATAAGACGAAAAAAAATTTCGCTCGCCCCAGGACTCGAAACATCGCCAACAGCGTCGCCGTCAGACAATATACAGGTGGCTCCTACACTAGTCGATCCCCTCCCTCGGAAGTTTTCAATCTGCCTGCTTCAATATCATACTTTGAACCTCGACAGAAGGGCGTGTTGAATCTTCTGCTGGGGCTTACACGGCATTCTTCTGGAGTGCTCCTTAGTTACAGGAGCTAACCACCAAAGTCTGGAACGCGATATGCCACACAAAATGCTGTGTGCGACAAATTTGAAATAAATTACTAAAGACTTAAAAATTTACTCGCGATAGACTCGAAACCATCGACAAATTCGTCGCCGTTAGGACAATGTAGAGTGGCTCTACCACTAGCCCGATCCACCTCCCCAGAAAAAGAAGCATCTTCGAAAGTTTTCAAATCTCCTGCTTCAGTATCACTGCTTTGAAACTCGATACTTATTCTAAATCCACAAAAGGGATGGTTGGAACCCTGCTGGGGCCACACGGCATTCTTCAGGGTGTTCATGTGTTACAGAGCAACGGACCAAGTCAAGAATGCCGACATGCGCACAATATGCTTGTTGCGACAATTTTGCAATAATTAAGCACGAAAAAAAATTCACTCGCTCCAGGACTCGAACCATCGACAACATTCGTCCCGTTAGACAATGTACAGCGAGGCCTCTACTACTAGATCATGCGCTCCCCAAAAAAGAAAGCATCTCGGAAGATTCAAATCTCCTGCTTCGATATCACTGCTTGATTTTCGATACTTATTAATTCACAGCATTGTTGAATTAAGAGAATCCTCCTCTGCAGTTTGAAGAATATTCAAGGCTGATCATGGGTTACAGGAGCAGTCGACCAAAGTCAAGGATCGCCAACATGCGCACAACATGCTCGTTGCCGAGAAATTTGCAATATAAGACGAAAAATTTTTCACTCGCGCCAGGACGAACCATCGACAAGAGCGTCGCCGTTTAGACAAGTACAGAGCTTTTACTTACTAGTCCGATCCGCTAGCTTCATAAAAAGAAGACATCTTTCGGAAATTTTCAAGTTCACCTGCTTCGACATCACTGCTTTAAACTGTTACTTATTTAAATCAATAGAAGGTTATTGGAACCTTATATGTATATATAGTTACTATATATTATATATAGATATATATATAATATATATATAGTATATATATATATAATATATTATATATATATATATATATATATCATATATATAGTATATATATATATATAGTATATAATATATATATATATATATATATGAGAATATATTTTTTTTTTTTCTGTCTAAAAAATGAAAAATTTTCAGATGTTTATTTTTGTTTTAGCATTTCATTTTTCCTTACATGAGATACAAAAAAAAAAATTCATAAAAAAAAAACGAACAGATTTTTTTTGTCCAATTTGGTACAGCTCAATATAACGTCGAACACACTTGACTTCTGTTATTAAATGTTTTTGGTAGAACTAAGGTGGTGTCAAGCCGATGGGTTGACTATGCTCTGTTCAAAAAATGTTTAAAGACTTTCAGAGATTGTAAAAAAAGATTTTTAAAAACAAATTTTCAAATAAAGTGTCTAACTAAAATTTATTACCATACTATATTGTAGTATTTTAGTGCAAAAAAATTGAAATATCCTAAAAATTAAAGATTTTATGAACCAGTTCTTGTAAAAATTCAAAAAAAAATTTCTCCTCTTTTCACCCTAAAACTGTTCAAACGAACAGTTTTTTTTTGTTTGTTTTTTTCATAAAATTAACAGATAATCATAGTTGTTCGACAAAAAAATTATTTCTTTTATCGGTTTGCGAGATAGTTGAGATTTGCTATTGAAGTCTCCCCTTAAGTGAGAGCTCGTCGCAGTTAAAAATAAAAACCACCAATTAGGGCTTCACAAGACCTTGCTGTATTATCTGTCAATATAAAGTTCATTCCTTGCCAGACAACCCAAACCTCCTCATAAACCAAACAGGCACATTCATTTCTTTGATGCACCTTTCTTTTCGAGACCTACGAAACTCACATTCGTCTCCTTCAGGCATTCCTTACTGACTCAGATCCACTTTTTCTTCGTCTCACAGCCGCATCATTTTCACCACACCACAATATCACATCCGCATTTACCAACCTACTGCTGGCACAAACCTGGTTTAGAGCGACGGAAAGCGATGGCAACGGCGCGGGTTCGAATTCTAGTTCGGATCCTAGGCTAGAATATTACCTAGAAGTTCATCTGCTCCTAGAAGTAAGGCATACGCCCGTAAAGTGTGAACTTTTATTTAAAAAAAAAAAAAAAAAATATTTCCAATATACCAAAATTAATAAAATGTCACTCTCTCTATTCCCTCAATTATGCAATTCTTAAACATCACAAACTCCCAACACGTGAATTCCTCATTTAGTGTAATTTTCCCTCACGCCTAGCACTACCTAAGCATGGCATCTGAACAGATTTACCTTAGCAAATCTAAACCCTTATTTCCCACCATATTTTTCACTACTATACAATTTTGGAGCTAGTGGGAAATCTAGCATTCTTTCAAGATGCCTCTCGATAATCCGAAAGTAATTATTTCATTTTAATCAGTAAAATTACTCTCATGTAAAGTTGCAGATGATTCTTTCAGCTATACTAGTAACTATAGTTTAAAATGATTATTAAAACAATAATAATAATAATCATAATATACATAATAATAATAATACATACTAATAATAAATAATATAATAATAATCAATCATAATAATAATAAATAATAACAATAATACATAATAATAATAATAATAATAATAATAATAATAATAATAATAATAATAATAATAATAATAATAATAATAATATATAATTAATAATAAAATAATAATTAATAATAATAAAATAATATTATAATTTTATATTAAGTTTTAAAAATGATTTTCGAAGTATTTTTTTATAATAAACTTTCTTCCCACAATTATTCTAGATTTCAGTAAGTCATGCAAGATTAAGTCGCTTGATCGTTAGCCAGATCGCTCCCACAGCCGATGCAATTCAAAACCACTTTGATAACAGGACATGTATTATTTTTAAATTAAAAACTGCAGAATTTATTTAAAAAAGTTTGAAAATACTTATATTTGGCTACTTTAAAAAGCAGTGAGTATAAAGAGTGCTCTTGACGCATAGCGATAAGATGACAGAAAAAATAAAACCCGTAAACAGAGCTCGGCTGAGGCGGGTGTTCGAATCGCGTAGGGCGGCTCTCATTTTGAAACATGGCTCAAAACATCCGACAGGGGATGGGGAAAGTCTAGCATCACCAAGGTGCGACCAAGAGAGCAGCGAGAAAGGGTGTGGTGAAAAGCAAGCATGCGACATGACTGGGGAAGGACCTCCGTTTTCGTCATGACAACTTGCGGAGAGCAAAGGCTCAGGCAGAGCAGTCTCCGTGACAACGGTGGAGAGCAAAGGCAGCAGAGCACCTATTATTTTACCAACTACAGTTTAAAATATCACTAAAGCCTAAAACAGAAATAAACTAATCTCTTTAAATTAGGTTTAAAAATTTTAAACAAGCTAAATTAGCTTAGCCTAGCAGGGATGATAATAAAAATTATAAGGGAGGCTTAACTGTAGTCCTATGACTGGAAACTTAATTTAATTTTAAATTATCACTAAATTAAATTAAACAAATTATTAAGGACTAGTATTTAAATACAGAAAATATATTTAAGAATCCAAATAAACCTCCACACAGAAAACAGGCCTAGGGTAGACTATATAAAAATTATAAAGTAGGCCTAACTTAGGCTATGGGTTCTGGTAAACTTAATTTAATATAAATTATCACAAAATTAATATAACAATTTTTTTAAAGACTGTAGTTAATACAAAAAACTACTATCCAATAAACTTGCAAACCCACAGTCTACAGAAATCTCTTAACTACTCTATAGCCTAGGTTAACCTATCAACACTGAACTAGAGTCCCAATACTCAACAAATTTAAATTAATAACAGATATAATCACAATAATGAGTACACAAATTTCTAAAATCCACAGTTAAATACACAACACTTAATTTAGTTAAACTAACATGCACTTGCAAATACACAAGCATTATAGTAGTTAAGTGTATCCCAGCAATGAATTCACCCTTACTCAATTGGCCACAGGTGAAAATGACTCCAATTTTTAAATCTTGTATATAAATTAAAAAAATCTCATAGCTAGCTTTTCACTTCTATTTTTTAATTGCCATTACTACCAGTTCATATGATACAGGATATTTAGGGAAAGATTATTTGATTCCAAGTATTAAGAATTTTTTCCTAAATATTCTTCCATTGCGGGGTCCAGGTTTATAAGTTACGGTGTTTTTGTAACTTTAGTACAGCGTCTCCAAACTTATTGATCGCTACCCCTAATCGAAAATAATTCTAAGTGTGGTACCCCTATAGGCCTGTAATATATTATATATATATACTATATATAAAAATATATAATAATATATATAATATTATATATATATATATTATCATATCTATTATATACTATATATATATTATAAATACGTATATATATATAATATATATAGTAATATATATATATATATATATATTCGCAGGACAAATTTAATGCATCACCCCTAAATATAATTTAAACTCTTTAACTCTTTCATTTTTGGAATGTAGAGCTAGGGTTTGGTTAGTATTTGGGTCACTACCTAACTTTCGGGATGTATACCGTATGTAACTACACCGTGTATGGGAACTAAATGGCATAAAAAGACAACCAACCAAATTACGAAATCCCGAAAGTACGTTCATTGCAGAACAGACTGGCAGACACCCAACCCAACTAACGAAACAAACCCTATGCTGTAGGTCGTAGCTTTACAAAGACTGTCACAATGGAAGGACATCGTCAGAGAAGAGGAACGTGCCATATGAGTTCACCGTCGGAAGCAGGCCATTCTCAGAGACAGGTTGCTCAGCAACTCGGGGTAAACCAATCAACGGTCAGTCCGAATCTTTCGTCGGTTCAGGGCGAGACTGGCAGCAAAACCGTAAGACATGCGTCACGGTCGCCCGAGGCGACGTCAGAGCAGAGATGACAGATATTCTCCGCTTTGGCAGTGCTTCGTGATCGTTTCCAACAAGCGTACAGCAACAACACAGGCTCCGTGAGGTCACATGTGACCATTTCCGAGCGTACAGTGAGAAGACGACAGAAGGAACGTGGAGTACGTATTACAAGATCTGCCATCGGCCCTCTCCCGATCAGGGAAGCATCGGGTTGCGATTTCAATTTTCACACAAACGTATGGAGATTGGACACTCACGGATGAGTCGAGGTTCACACTACATGGACCAGATGGACGTCGGCGAATTTGGAGACGTGCATGTGAGCACTTTTCTGCTTGCAATACCTCCCCAAGGATCTTTGGAGGTGACTCTGTGATGGTGTGGCCAGTATTTGTTTGGGTGCTTGCACGGTATTGCATATCGTGAGCAGAAGAACGCTAACGGCTGAAAGGTATGCAGAAGAACATCCCCCAAGATATATGTGCTTTCGCCGTCCTTCATTGGCGTTCATTTTTGTTACTCCAGCGTGACCAACGCCATTTACCAGCACAGCTGCACAGGTCGACTCCAAGTAGTACCTACAACAGTAGGATCAGACTCCGGCCCATTCAGCGAAGAGCACCGA
>JABUQX010110612.1:12500-25136 GCA_015478945.1 Trachelipus rathkii | reverse complement strand
ATTTTATATAAACTATATATAAAATTTATATATATATATAATATATATATACATATATATATATACTATATAGCTACTAAATAGTATATAATATATATACTAATAATATATAGTGATACTATATATCACTTAATCTAAAAAATAATCTTTCAATTTTACCTTTTATTCTTTTGGTTACATTTAAAAATATATTATTTATAAAAAGAAAATTATTTTTCTATGCTATCTTTATGATTTGTTTCAAATTCACTATTTTTATTATCTATATATGTAACTTTTAATATATTTTCCTTTTTAAATTTTCAACTTTACATTTTTGGCTATTTTTTTTTCTTAGTTTAACTTTCTCTTCAATTTTTTTATTTTCGTTTTTCCTTCCATTTTATATTTTATTTGTTCCTTAATCCCCATTTTTAATTTTCTTATATATTTATATATTATATTTTATTACAATTTATTTTTATTTACACTTTCTGAGATGTTAAGACTTACATGAACCTTTCCCCATATTAAGTATATCATAACACTATAGGATACTATATATATTATATATTATTAAATTATATAATATATAAATATACTGATATACTAATATATATATATTATTACTTATATTATATATTAAATATATAGTATATACTATATACTATTTATATACCATATATATACTATAATAAATAAATACATATATACTACTATATATATTATATATAATATATAGTATATATATATTCTATATAATTATATTTATATCTATATATTTATATAGTATAAATATACTATAACTCCAATGTGATAATAGTGGGTATATATATACTTACTATACTATATAATACTACTATTATATATAATGATACTTATACAAGTACTATATGTATACCGTTATATATATTATAATATATATATATTACCCTTATATTACCGATTTCTTATATATATATACTAGATTACTCCAGAATACAGTATTATATATATATCCTTACAAATCACTGTCACTCTTAAAGATCTCTGTAATATACTTATATCATATAATACTACTATGTATTATACTATCTTTACTATTCCAATGTAGTTCGTGGAAGTCGAAGTTGTAGTCTAATATAATTCGTATCTGCGATAATACTTATTATTTAAAAATTTTCTTCATTATATTTGTTTCATTATAGTCTTTTTGCTATTAGTAGTGTATTCTATATCTAGGTTAACAGTGTGTCACGCTGTGTAATAGCCTAAATAATCATTTAAATCTTCAGTGATATTTATTAATTAATATAACAACTACAGTTGGCTAATTAATATCAACGACTGTAAAAGAATCATATATCAGTTTACCGTTATCCAAAAGAAATAAAGTATGTAGTATATATAAACAATTATATAGAAAATTTTACTTTACACTATGTTAAGGTAAAAAAAAAAACTTTTTAATATTACTTTGAGATCCAAAACCACTTGTTTCAATCTATAATAATAAATTTTATATGACTTTCAAGATATTGAGAATTAAATAGAAGTTAATTGAAAAAATCAAATTTGAAATTTATTATATTTTATGATTACTAATTATATACTATTTTGCATGTAATATTTGACTTGTGTCTGGTCCTCCATACTTAAAACTTCTGAAAGTATGGTTATATTTGTGAGTTGTGTGTATGTTTCAATTATTCGATTTATTTGTTTATATTAATGATTATAACATTTTCTTCTCTAAATTATTTATATTTCGACTTATTATTTTATTACTTTATTAATATTGAAAGAATTTTAAGCGTTATAGATTTTTGACATTCTGTATTACGAAACGATAAGAAAACGCATCGAGATTTGCGTTCGTTTTTGTTCAACACTTAGCTCAATACAGAGCAGAAAGCTCACAAAATTTAAGACTGTTCCTTAAGCTTCTAGTCAAGGTGCTAACATATTCATGATATGCCAAATTTAAAGACATATTTTCCGAAAGAAAATGATAAACAAAACAAAGAAAAGATAGACGAGATGGTTGTCACGTATTAGGTTTAAAATGAATGATATCTCTAATTAATAAAAATAGCTATAAAATCATAAATTTCTCTCCAATCGATAAACTTGAATCGTAGATTGAATACTATTAAATTAAATATATAAATAAAATCCACAATAATTGACTCTAATTTATTTTATCTGTTTATTACAAAACCATGTGCTCCATCATAATTAAGTTAATCGTAGCATAAAAATATCCAAAATAGTTGATATAATACAACGTAAAAAACTATTTAATGAGAATAAGCACTCGCTATTATGCACCGATATTCGATGCTTAGCAAAATGAGATAAGATAATACTTATCGAGCGTACAGAAACGAATGAGACAAAAAACACCGAAACGGTACTTATACATTTACGGATTACACCTATCTGCTAGTTTGATCTGTTCTAGCTCTGTTTGATTTGCCTTGTCTAGTCTTTTCTATTTAATCATCTTTGAGCGTCTTAGTGATTTGTGAAATGGACAGATTTGATAGCAGAACCACGTGAAAAGGAGCAATTTAAAGAATGTATTATCTAATAAGACAACTTCTACCAACCGAAACATCACGCGACGGCCTAACAACTGCGAAACATTGTGCATACAGTAGATAACATAGACTACATAAACCATAAACCTTCTAAAACTTATTGTACTATGAGATAACCAAGAAATAGGCTAAACAAATAATCAATCCAGATAACTAACTCCAGATATTAAAAGTATTATTAACATACAAGAAGATAAAATTATTAATGCCTAAATCTTCACAAAAAAAACTAGAAAAGAGAAAAAGTAATGATGCCTAATGTATAAACAACGATAAACTCGCAAAAATCAATCGCAATTGCATGATCAGATATTCGGACAACAAGATTATATGAACTTAAAAACATATACTTTTACTTCGAAATCTACTATGACTATATAATTGATTCTATTGAACTATGTTCTACCTGATTTCACAAGAGATGTAACTATTTCATTCTAAATATCCAAATACTGAGGATCTACATACAATTAAGAAAGGAAGAATTTGCCAATGTACACCTGCGAAATAGCGTATTGGAGTCCCTACTCACACTTGTTCAGTGGAGTCGAAAAAACAGGGGACGAGAGAGGGTCAGTGGGCAGAGCAATCTTTAACGAATCTTTAGTTAATTAATTATAAAGGAACCTACAACCACATTCCCAGATCGTCCAATTCATTTTTCTGAACACACATTGACTATGTCTTCACACCACTGTCCTTCTAAGTCTATAAATTCAACCACACATGCCCTATCTGCTAAAATGCATGACACACCCTATCTATATCTCTTCAATTTTTAATACTTCTCTCAAACAAAACTCCATCTGCCCTCATTCGTACTTTTTGGCACTTATTAATTGGGCCGATAGGGGGCGCTGTGTGCGTCGCTTCTACAGCCCTAAACTATGTACTGAGTGACTGCTTTGTCTCTGAAGACACATCAGCTTCCGCCAATTAAGGTTGGGAGCTGGTAATCGTTGATTTGATGAGCAAGTTCATTAATTCTCGATTACAATCTTTCTTCCTCAAATCTATGGTCCATCGTGCTTGTCTCTCTGGATATTCAGGCTATAGACAGTGTTATTTCTAAGTGGAAAAATTCTCATTATCTTAACACTCTCGCTAATTTCCATTCAGCTAGAAATCGTTGCAGGGCCACTCTTCGACGAGCATTTAGGAATTTCACAAAACGAAAGTGCGCTGATTTTATTGGTTCTCCTACTGACAAATCTTTCTAGCCCCTTGCAAGAAATATCTCTTACAACTTCTGCAAATCTACCTTTCTCCTCTTATTCTCTCTGATGGTTCTGTTGCTAATACTCCAAATGAAAATTTCAATCTCTTCGGCCTCCTGTTTTCCTCTAATTCATACCTGGAGATCTGGCCACATCCACCTCCTCCTCTCTTTCTCCTCTCAGGTGGCCCATGTCACTACCTGTGATTACATTTAATCGGGTGAATGGATCCTTGAAATCTATATTCGTTAGGAAGGCGAGCTGCCCGGATGGAATTCCTCCCAGAGTTTTGAGGGAGTGTGCTTCTGATCTGGCGCAACCTCTTGTTCAACCCCGTTCTTCATACCTTAATACTAGCACTTTCCCTCGGTGTTGGAAGCACATATGTCTAATCAGTTCCGAAAAAGGTATCCTCTCTGATCCTTCTAACTCTTGCCCTATTGCTCTCACTTGTATCCTATCTAAAATCTTTGAAGCCCTTCTTAACTTATTTTCTTAGATGACCTGAAATCTCATTTTCTTCTTTACTATCACCAGTATTACTTTTGGCGCTCGAGGTCTACTGGTGATATAGTTTCCTAATCTAACCGAATTAATGTGTTTTCTTGTTCCCTTTGGACTGATGGGGAGACATTAGTGTTGGTGCTTGACATATCTATGGCGTATAACAGGGATTGGTACACGCCACTACTTTCCAAGCTTCCCTCCTTTGGGTTTTCTCCTTCTCTTTGCTTACTTATATATATATATATATATATATATATAATTATATTATAATATATATATATATATATATATATATACATATATATATATATATATATATATAAATATATATAATATATATATATATATAAATTTATCAGTGATGGGGCCATCCGTCAACTTTTGGATTCGAATCCTAATCCGAATCCGAATCCGAAACCGTGTGTGTGGAAAATTCTCGAATCCGAATCCCCATCTGTAAAAGCTTGAATTGCAAATCGAATCCGGCATCGCATTCGTTCCAATGATTTTTAACAAAATAAATTAAACTCAACCCAAATATGATATTTTTTTTTTCAAATATTTATGGGATAATAATAAATAAAATTTGTTTTTTTTCAATTTTTATTTTTTTTTTAATGCCTGGCATATACATATACGATTATATTGTCCAAGTTAAATAATTTCGCCAATTTAAATATTTATATATATGTATATATATATATAATATATATATAATATATATATCATATATATATATATAATATATTATATTATATATACTATATATATATATATATATATATATATATTATATTTATAATATGTATATATATATATATAATATCTATGTGTTTAAACCATACAGGATAGCAAGTTATCTACTAAGCTTTAACTGCTATAAATTGATTGAAATTGAGAAGCTTGCCTTTTTATAAATATTTGTTATCTAGAGTTTCACTTCTCACTTTAGAATTTTTGAACGTTACGTCTTTTTTATTAAGATCTATTAAAAATAAGATAATTTTTTCTTTAACATTTATTCCTCTATAAATTATTTAGTTATTTCCAAATGTTTCAGGAGTAACATCTATTCTCAGTATTTGGACGTTCATTGATTAGCCAATAATAATAGAAATAGGCATCTTGATTGGCTCCTACAGCACTCCTGTTTGCTCTAAATAGTGATTGCAAATTTTATTCTAAGTTTCTTTATTTTTTTTATTATTTTTGATGATTTTTAACATACTGGAGATGCATGAAATAGTTTTCGAATCCGGATTCAGAATCGAGCTCCGAATCCGGGAATCCGTATGTATGATAAAATGTTCGAATCCGAGATCAGCACCTTCGAATCCGATCCGATATCCGTATCCGTGTGTGGTGAAAATATTCGAATCCGAGTTCCAATCGAATTCCAGCACCTTCGGATTCGCCTATCACTGATAGTATTAGTATGATATATATATATATATACTATATATATATATATATATATATATACTATTATATATAGTATATATAATTATATATATACTTATATAATATATATAAATTATAATTTTATATATATATAATATATATAGATTATATATATAGTATATATATATTATATATATATATATATTAACTATAATGATATATATATATATATACTATATATATTATAGTATATATATATACTATATATATATATTATATTATTATCATATATAATTATATATTATATATCTTATAATAATATATTATATATATATATACTATATTGTACCCTGGATTGTGGTCGATCGTTCAACAATTTTTGATAGCATTGTTGACTTATTATGTAGTAAAAAACGCTAATTTTTCTTACCTTAATTATTCAATTATTTAGTATATTTCATTATTATTATTATTTTTAGTATTATTATTATTATTTATTATTATTATTTATTATTATTATATATTATTATTTATTTTATTATTATCATTATTATTTTATTATTATTTATTATTATTTTATCATTATATAATTGCAGATTGAATTCGTCAACAATATACAGATATATCGGTAACATCTACACACGCGGGCGCGCTCACACACACACACACACACATAGTATATATATATTATTATATACTATACATATATATATATTATATTTATATATATATATATATTTATTATTATATATATATATATATATATATATATACGTTATTTATTATATTATATTTATATATTATATATATATATATATAAAATATATATATTATATAGTATTGATATAATATATATTATAGTATTATATATTATATATGATACATACATATATATATTATAATATCCATTTTACTTCTGTATTCTATACAATATCTTGGAACCCTCTGTAAATAATGTCACAGTTATTTCAGAAAGCGGAAATTTCACCCTTGATGGAAGAACAACTGGTACTAACTATGCGATGATATTTATTTGGATTTTTCTCAATGAACGATTTTGCTTTCTGATTGGACGCGGTCCTTCATGATAGTGCAAGCGAAGAAAGAACAGAGGATATTCTTTCTAATACTGAGTTACATTCCATTTCCTACCCCATATTTTAAACATTTTGGTATATACGCTCTCCGTCACCAGGAACGTTCACATCGGAACTCATACATGGAACTCGGATATTTATATTTTTTAATTATTTATCCAGGACGTGAGAAAATCCTATTTCTCCTTGATACGAAAAATCCTTTCTTGAAGAAAGTGACAAAATAATCATTCCACGCATTATTTTCTTTCCTTACCTCCTCTTACCTCTTCCTTGGTAATACTAATGCTAGTTCTTTGATTCAAACATTTGTCTTTTTCCATTTTAGAAAGTTTCAAAGACTATTCACTTTATCCATTTCTCCCAACTCATCTTTAAATACTAATAATATAATTTCTTTTAAAGATTTGATTTTTTGCTCTTTGCCTCTTTGAGCAAATACTAAAGGCAGAATGGCTCTAATGATATATCCAACCTGTAGCTCTAAAGGTATATCTAACCTTGTTGGGTTCTAGCCAGACATCTCACCTGTGGGCGTCTAGCGTATTTCGCCTTTTGGCTCTAACCCCCGGTACCTGCACACTGTGGGCTCATAAACCGGTATCTCACCTCATCATGTGGATCTCATAAACTTGTTCTTCCAGCTTCCACCTTGTCTGCGAGAAACCTTTTTTGTCACTCCACTCTCTATTTGGCTTCAATACTTTCTTCCTTCTGAGCTGGTTCACCATCTAACCTGTCTCAAAAAGGAGGACCCAAAGCAACCTTCCAAACTATCGTCAATGTTCCATTTTTCCATTGTTTCGAATTTAATGATTTAAAGCAGAAACGGTTCCGGCCGGAATTTTTTTGCTGATTCCGGCTCCGGCTCCGGCTCCGCTCCGGCTCCGGCTCCCGGCTCCGCTCCGGCGTCCGGTCTCCGGCTCCGCTTCGATTTCAATTTTAAATACTCACCCCACGAATCTTGAACCCTTTGTATTTAGGGATTAAAATTTTTATTTTCCTGCCTCGGCTACCTGCTCATCTCAAAAAATTATCTAAACTCCGGCTTCAGCTCTAAAAAAAAAAAAAATGTATCAGCTTCGGCTCCACCCAAACCTTGTAGTCGTCAGCTCCGCTCTGCCCCAGCCGCTTTACTATTAAAACGACTTGAAATATTCTTTCTTCTTCATAAATCCTATCTTGATTTAAAAATTTGACTTGGTTAAGAAAGTCGCTTCTGGTGGTACTGGGGACCATTTTATTACTTCTCTTTCAAAGATATGGTTTTCTTAGTGGTTACTTCGTCACCATTTGTTATTACTGTCTTGAATATTTGGCATCTGTTGGATTACTGGTGACCATTTTAATCTACATCTCTTGAAAATCTGTTCATCTGGTGGTTACTGGTGACAATTTTTATTTCCTTCTCTTGAAAATCTGGTCATCTGGTGGTTACTGGTGACCATTTTTCTTTACTTCTTGAATATATTGTTCATCCTGGTGGTTACCGCTGACCATTTTTTCTTTACCTCTCTTGAATATTTGGTCATCTGGGGGTGACTAGTAACCTTTTATTTTGCTGCTCTTTAATTTTTTTCATCTTCCAGGCCATAATTCGGAATTGTCTTTTTGTTTATGCCACCTCTTAATCACATTTTTCACTTAAATTAATAAGTCCGACAATCACTTTTTGTTGAATCACTTTTTATTAACGAATTAAAAACCTGGTTAAACTCTGATTCTATTACACTGGCCAACAAAGATTTTGCGACAAAACATTTGAAGGTCATTTTATAGGTAACTTGTTGCCCTGATTCTGAATATGACCTCTGTTTTCCTAGATTGGCTCTAGTTTTTGAGATACAGGGTGGTCACAAAAATACATTAATAACAACAAATTATGTTAGTTTGTAACGTAATTCACAATAAAAACACGAAAGATATATATCAAATTGTTAATAAGTAAGTAAATAAAATGCTAATAGGTCAAAACATTCAATTCAGTACAATGAAATCACAATTAATAGGCATTACAAATCGCTGTCTATATGATTGTCTTCTGTGTGCAGAATCTGGACAATCACGTTGAAGGCCCCAACAATAGTCTGCCATCATGTGTCGTATCTCATCTTACCTTGTATCTTTCTGTCCATCACCCTGATATTCTTGATGGAAAACCTCTCCCCTTGTTCCCACTACTAACATCCTAGATTACCGAGAAGAACCGATCTAGAAGTGAGCTATGTAGAAAGTTAACTTTTATGCTCATATTAGCATTCAAATTTTTTGAAGTCTGAAAGCATTTCTGTACGAGTTCTATAGTTGGCAGTTTTATGGTTGCCCAAAAAGTTCAGAACAACCAAGATCAAAAAACTTTTCCAGCGATGCTTCAATATCAGTCATGGAATTTATGAATTGTCATCCTTGATGATTTGGCGAATTTGAGGGCCGCTAAAGATTCCAGCTTTGAGTTTTCTCCTACTGTCAATCATGGAAAAATCTGCAACTATTTTTTGAACAGCTGTCACCATCTTTGTCTAGCGCCCTAACAAATTGCTTTCATCCAGTCCATAGTTGATGTGGGTGTGGCCAGAACGCTCAAATACCTCAGTTTCGGTTAATGATATTTGATGCAACTACAGTCATATTTTCCTAGCAGGCCATACAACTTTTTTCCCAGTGTTCTTCTTTAGCCCTACTATCCAACAAGCATATGAAACAAGGGTACTTAGTATCCGCTTTGCTGCCCAAGTAAGATCTTGACCATCTTCAAATCAACGCATATAGACCATTGGTGTTCATTATATCTAAGCTTCTGAAGATCATTCTTATATTTCAAATTCCTCTTTCAGTTGTTGAGTGACCTATGGATCGATGCATAAACTCATTGCCTTGTTCAATAAAGATCACACTTCAAGCCAGGTTAGGCAGGAGAGTTTCTACAGTATACTGAGTCTTCTTCTTCATGAAATATGGAAGAATAACTACCTCTCTTGTTCGAAAAAAAAGTTATTTTAACATTCGGCCTTGAGACAGTTCTTTCACTTAGTCTAGATGCTAAAAGCTCAGAATCATGCTTGGAGAGACTTAACACTCTCGTTACTAAATCTTGATCTCTTCCTGGGAGAACTGTTGCTGTGTAGAAGTCCTTTCTTCATTCAATACCACTATCTGCACGTGTGCACGACACCAAATCCTGGAAAAAACTTTCATCATAGACAATGCGCATAGAGTCTGGTGGTGTAGTGACAATGGGATACGGGGAACATCGTACGGAGTGTGGTTTCAGTCGCCTTGTGATTCAATCGACTACTCACTTAACGTTTCTGTGTAACGATTTTTGATTACCTTTCACAAGTAACCAAACAAAAATAACAGTCACTGTGGTGATTCTTTGGTCCCCCGCCATATACCATAGGCAACACCAAAATTTTAACCTTTTGTTTCGTCATTTTCCACTGACGAATTTTCGACACACGTTTTAAGACCATAATGGGGAGCCCAAGACTTATCTTGGTCTCCGAGTTTCATTCCAAAGTATGCCAGATATGCTTGATTCACAAAAAATATGAATTTTCTTCATTTGGTTTACATTGTCTTTATCTTTAAGAGGTTATAAAATCTACATATGGGGTTATTCAAACAGCTCTTCCTGAAGTACTCATAGTGTTCTTAAAATAGAAAAAAATATAAGTATATATAAGGTAAGCCCACTTAAAAGAAATAAAACATATTTTACTTAAAATTATGCATTAAAAAAGAAATTCTATGTATAAGAGTATATCTGAACCCTGGTAATCTCAAACAACTAGAGCAATCTTGGAAAACTAATGTCATTTCTGAATCAGCACACAGCCCGAGTATACTCATAAATTTCGAATAAATATCCTTGGCAGCAAAAAGATAAATTTTTTTTTGCTAGCGCAGTGTTATTCATTCTTCAATTAATTTCTAAAACTTTTTATATCAACAATCAACCATTGCAATTATAAAATTACAAGGCCACTAATGGTATTCTTGCAAACTTTTATGTCAGACAGTTAAATTTTCTCCTTTTCTCAGAGAACATTTTTTCATATATGCAAAATTGAATCTTGGAAATGATCTCTTGGGGAAAGTCAAATATCGATCATTGGAAATGTTTGCTGCATCTGTTTCTATCCATTTCTTTATATATATATATATATAAATTAATATAGATATATATATATATATATTATATTATCATATTATATATACTATTATATATTCTATATACTATATATATATATATACTTATTATATATTATATATTAATATATATATATATATATTATATATAATATATATATACTTTATATACTACTATATATATATATATATATTATAATATATATATATATAATATATATATATATTATTATATATATTATATATATATATATATATATATATATAATATATATATAAGAACACCGGGTTGGTCTGAGTACTTAATATTACGAGCTAAATCTTTACATATATATTTAGAATAATAACATTTTGATATATAATTAAAACAGTCGTTCCAATCATCCGTTTATTGTTTACAATCTGGAAGAATTAAAAGTGTCTATTGTTTTTGGAGTCTTCGCTTCAATGGAGTAGTCTTGTCATTTCTCCAACCGTTTTTTTCCTCCTACTTTACCAAACCTTTTAAATTCCTTTAAAATAATGAAGGAGAAAACTGAAAATTATATTAATAGACTTAAGACCTAGATAACCTTTTAGGAGAGTCATTCAGATTTTAATGAAAGACTTGTGAAAGCATTTTGAGGAACAATGGACACTCTTAAAATAAAGTTCCTTCCAGGTTTTATCTTCTCTAACTTCTTCTCTCTACGATATAATTATATATATATATATATATATATATATATACTTATATATAATAATATTATATATATATAGTATTATTATATAATATAGTATATATATTATATATATGATATTACTATTTATTATATATTATATATAATATATATATAGTATACAACCAACCTGAGAACTTTTCTCTAAATATTTCGTGGGAAAAGAGGTAAAAATTTGGTTGTTTTTTATTATTTGTTCATTGGTTGCTGTTCATTATTTTCCAAACGCTTCATCTGATGTAACATGCGTGTTTTTTTTTTTAAACAATGCAAAAGTGAAATAAATTTATAAAATTAAAAATAAAATTTACTTAGTGAGGTTATGATACGTTAGTAAGAGTTATTGTTGGGTTACGTATTTTGCATAGATTAATTTAATATTTACTTTAATTAGCTTCTTCGTAATACAACCGTTTGAAGCGATCGTTTATGAGATAATTCTATGCTTATTAGTTAAAAAAAAAAACTTTTGTTAAAGTGGGAAAAATAATTTTTTTTGATAAATGTAACTGTCTCGATGTAAGATTCTACTGAAATAGCCATAATATATAATTATATATATATTATATATATTATATAATATATATATATATATAGAAATATTATATTATATATATATATATATATATATGATATATATTATATAGTATATATATAACTATATATATATAATATATATATACGTAGATATATAATATATACCGTACTTATAATATATTTATATTATATTACATAATAATAATATATATATAATATATATATATATATATATATATATATATATATAATTATAATATAATATAATATATATATATATATATATACATATATCATTAATCTCCAACTGGGTTTTCAGGCTGGGGATGGATTGCTCAAACATGCATCGGATTCTGAGGCTTCCCTGAGCCTTGTTGATCTCCTTGCCATTCTAGTTACAGAAGTTACACCCTGAAGCAGATCATGTGTATTTACATTTTTTGAC